>JAVQJF010049087.1:0-15115 GCA_036023855.1 Gadopsis marmoratus
AAATGGCATGTGCTAATGTGGACAGAGAAAAATAGTCATGAGAGAAAGTGAGAGCAATACAGAGAATTTTTTGGCACCAGGCCTTTCTTGTGAGTACTTCTATAGTGTTATTCTAGAGAACTTATTATAATAAGATATAAAGTGTTGTTGCTGTAACTTGGTATCTGATATGATGCTGCTGCAGCGCAAACTATTGATGGGTGTAATGTATTTGTCAGCCCCCCCTCCCAATATCACGACCAGCCATCACTGTTAACACCGTTTTGGTAGTTTTTCCTATATCATACTGTAGTGCCCCTACTGAGTTTCCCACTGACTTTTAATCTTGTCAGGGTAGAAAATGGTGGTAAATCTGCCCTCTGTAATTCAGAAAAGTTCAGTGTAATGCAGTACAATCAGCCTCCTCATGTGTGGATCAGAGTAAAAAAATATAGTCAGACCAGCTGCTTCATCATAGGATGTTGCCATGTCAAGGAGTGATGACATATCACAGCTTATACAGCACATCATTGCTAAATTCAGAGACAGTACAAAGCTCAGTGTAGTAGAGTCTCAGCTGGGTGAACTTGTCTCCTGTGCAGCCGTCGTCTCGCTCTCTGGTTCTGGACATCGGAGAGGACCGACTGGTGTTGACGGCTCGGCCCTCGCTCTTCCACCTCGACATCTTCCATCCCTTCCTGGTCGACCAGGAGAACAGCGGGGCCCAGTACAACAACAGCACTCAGGTACAAAAAACACATACGGTATTGCTTGCACATACTGCTCTCGTGTACTGTAGCACCAACACACCATAAACAACACCACCAAAAGAAATGGGCGCGATTGTGTGTAAACAACTGTACAGAAGTAATGCACCAGCAACACTTGCTGCACTAACATGCTAAACAAACATAATACACATACACATACGTTATGTCTCTTAACGTACTGTACACTTTGTTCCTGTTTTCTTTTACCCAGATCCTTACTGTCACTATGCCTCTGGTGTCTTCATGAAACTACAGAAGTAATGTCCAGTTATTTATTTTTTGTCAAAGAAATTATGCTGTGATAATAAATTGGTTTTCTTTATAAAGTATATTTTCTCTGAGTTACTTAATTCATGTCTTAAATCCCCATTAAAACAGTGTGTAGACATGTGTAAAATATTTATCTTCATGCAGGAACAGCTCTATGTGCTCAGACTACTGGACTTGAAGGGTGACGCAGCAACAACTAACATCTGTTTCTGGTTAAACGAAAAGCATCTTATGCTTTAACAAAATGGGTCTGTCTCAGTAGGGATATTTTCCATAATGTTGTCAGACGCTTCACATAACAGTCTGAGCCTGTAAGTGGCAACAACAAGCACTTTTAGTGAATCCACTGTGACAAGTGCAGTTTTCCACAAGGATTACGTGAGGAGATCTACTGGACCAATTCCAAAACCTTTGGTACTGTTAGTCATTTAGACCTCAAACTATGTAAACATAGAGCCCTGGATTAAAAGTACCAGAGTTTCCCTTTAATGTCCCGAGGTTTTCCAGCCCTGGGATTGTTCTTACGGTTTTGGAACAGGTATTGGATGCATCAGAAGTGAAGAGAAGCAGACACCATGTAGTAAAATAATAACAATAACTTCATTTATATAGCACCTTTTTAAAAACGGGGTTTACAAAGTGCTTTGACAAACAGCAAAAACCGATTCTCAGAAAGCAATAAAACAGTAAGATAAATTAAACAAAGAAATCAAACATAAATAAATTGAAACCAATAAAAGTCATAAAAAGATGATATAAGGATGACATCACATGAAAGCAAGTCTATAATAATGTGTTTAAAGAAGTGATTTAAAAGAGGTCACTGATTCTGCAGCCTGATCTCCTCAGGCAGGTCGTTCCAGAGTCGAGGGGTCCTGATGGCAAAAGCTCGGTCACCTTTAGATTTAAGCCTTGACTCTGGAACGATCAGAAGGGCCCCACCTGAGGATCTAAGGCTACGAACTGGCTCATATGCGGTCAGCGTTTCTACTATGTAGCTTGGTGCCAGACACAGGCCTGCCCCCCTCCCCTGCCAGAAAGGCGGGGTTGATTGAGGTGGGTAAAATCAGGGGGGGTTGCTTCAACAAGAGGACTACAGCCTCCCTCAGATAACCACGTCTCTGTGATGATAAAAAAAAAAGTCTAAATTATTGCAAGTAATAAAATCATGACATAAAAAAGATTTGTCATGTAGGGATCTGACATTTAAAAGACCAAACTTTACAGGATTACAATTTGGAGCAGGGATTAAGAGAGGTTGTAGAGGGATTTGAATTAAATTGTTGTTATTAGCAGTAGAGGAGTGCAACGTAAAACATGTAGTGTGGTGGATTTTAAGTCTATGCAAAATCCTAACAGGAATACTGTGCGAATCCATGGAGGTACAGTCAGGGGGCCTCACGGCAAGTCAGCAGGTAAAATCCTTACAGGAGTGCAAAGTCAGTTTGATTTTGGTTGATAAAAGGTGTGAACCTTCCTGGGAGGGCTGGAGACCATCCATACGAAAGAGCTGACTCCTGTTTAAAAAGGCAGCAAAATTATCAACAACGACGATATCTCTGTTCCTGCAGCAGCCCTTCAGCCATATGTGAAGTCGGCATCGGTGACAGAACTTTACGTCACCAAAACGAGGGGACGTGTCGGGGCCGGAAATAATGACCTGCTTCCCAGCGTCCAGCAGGCTGTCTACGAGGCACGTGAAATCCACATGTGTCTGTATACTGATGTTCCAATTGCTGCAGTAGATTGTTCAAGGAAAGTAAATGTAACTTGTAGACCGGGATGACACTCAAGTCAAATCCAAATATTTGCTGTGTGATGAAAAATGAACCTTTTGTGATGTTTTACTCTGTTACTTTTTTATCCATGCATTTTACTTTATGTTCTGTTTATTAACCTTAAGCTTGCCAGACACAGAATGTCTGCAGAGCTGCATCCTGACTTAGACTTAATGACTTTTATTGTTTTTTGACTTTGACTTTATGACCTTCTTTATTACTTCTTTATAAGACCTGCATCTGGCATGTGGGCAGTACCTTTAACTTTAAAGGATGATGACAGAGAGGCGTTCTTTGCCATTCTCTGCATTCCACGTTGCGGTGTGTAGACGGTGGTCCGTTTCAGCAGAAAATTAAATAAAACGTCCTTGAACATCTCGAGGTCTAGGTGTTCTACTTTCAGATTTCCATCACAAGTGCAAGTGTAAAAAAAGCAAACACAGGACTTGTTTGAATAAAACGTCTTTTTTTCATTATATGTGGTGGGTTCATGAGAAAATTTGAACTAAAACATTGTCATATCTTTGGCCACAAATAAAAAGCCTTTTGCCACGCATACCTCACATTCCCCCAGTGACAGGTGTTGGGTTTCCCCTCATTTCTTGGTCACAGCAGATGTAGTGCAATTTACAGTTCCATGTTTTTACATTACGTTTGATGTCATCAGCCCAAATTCAAATATATCAAATTTGCCTGATTCACCAGAGTTTTGACAGTCGTGACCACTACGTTGACTGGTTGTGAAAACACATCATTGGGGTGGAAAAAACAAAATCTAACGAGTGCGTCTTTTGCTTAATTTTACTACAGTAGGTTCAACCACATCTCTTGGCCTTCGTTGTAGTAAGTGGACCTTGAGTTATGGTTGGATGGTTATGGTTTTTTTTTTGCCAACAAAGGTGCTCAACGGAGACGCATGCAACCAAGACAGCCAACTCTTCAGCATGAGGTCAGAGCCGATCAGGATGTGGACCTGTGTGATTTGTGTGGGCTCTTCATATGTGGAACTCCTTCTGTGAACTGGAAACCTCCCCTTTCATGGAAAAAGCGAATGCGTGAAGCAGTCATTCTTCTATTTCTGGATCTGCTCTGGTCATCCCGCCGACTGTCGCACCCCCCCCTCATTCCTCCTATCTCTCGCTTCCTACTGTTGCTGAGCATTCACATCTGTTCAGCTCGCTCTGCTCTCGTGCTTCTCCCTCGCTATATAGTTGAAAAACATTAATTTTCCCCAGAGACATGGTTGACAAAAGAGGTGGTTATGAAACTTTATTGGAAAGTCAAGACATAAGTGGACCTGGATTCCCAAAAAGCTTTGCAGTAACAACCATCCAATTACTGAGATAACAGGATCTAGAACATGTTGGATTATTAACACCTGCAGCCGGTTAGCGTAGTTTAGCACAAAGACTGGAAACAGGTGCAAACACATACCATTGCTCTCTGTCCAAAAGTAACCAAATCTGCCTGTTTTTACACATGTGATGATTTTTGTGTGGATTAAACAAATTCAATAAAATGTGGTTATTAGTGAGCTTTAGAGGAGCTGGTAGGCAGATTTTGTTACCTGTGGATGGAGCCAGGGTAGCTGTTTCTCTGTTTCCTGTCATAGTGCTACGCTAAGCTAGCCTTCTGCTGCTGGCTTTTCATATTTACCGTAGACATGAGAGAGGTTTCAGTTCTCAGTCTTGGCAAGATAGCAAATAAGCATTTTCCCCAAAATACTAAGCTATTCCTTCAAAGCTGTTAGATCTGCAGTAGCTGTGGATGCTATCTTCTTTGTAGTAACCGCTGCTGAGACTAATGGGTACTGCTGTATTTAGTACTATTTAATATTCTGTTTATTCCTTTTTTTTTTTTTAGTGTTGTTCTCTTTTCTATGTTACTAGTTCAGTCTAATAAGCCCACATACACCTTTTGCTTCATCGTTCCAGCTCGTGTTTCCTTCGCTCTGCTAACTCTAGTTCTCATTATCTACTCACCACAGCATGTATAACAGTATAACTGACAACTGTCTTTTAACAAAGTGCTTCTCCTCCATCCTCCCCCATCCCCCTCTCCACCTGCCCTGTGGCACCCCTCCATTTGTCCAGTGAGGTCATCCCTCTGTTCTGCCTAATCCTGCAGGGTGCTCGTCTTTCTGCCTCCGCTTAATCCGCTTGTGGCCCCCAGCCCTGACCGCACACGCACACACAAATCTCCACATTTGCGCACACAGACTCACAGTTATTCTTGTATTGTACACTCGGGCACTCAGTAATTCTCACAGCATGCATACACACATAGTGATTTAGAAAGCGCACACACACACACACACACACTCCACCTCTCTGTATAAAACGACCTCTGTCTCTATAATAGCCATTCTGCCTGTCTCTTGTGTCCGGTGGCACCACACCTTCATACAGGTATGTGTCTGTCTGTCCTTCAATATGTTCTCTCTAGGTTCCGTACTGATAGGATGACAGTAGAATGAAATATAACCAGCAATTTAAAGATTAATGTATGATTTTTTTCCAGGCAGCCATTGTTTTCTATTCATTCAGTATAATCCATCACAGTGTGCACATCTAGTTGCATGTATTCAGTTTTGTCAGTGCTTTGAAAACTTTTCCATGGCCAGCCAACCAGCAACCCTTTTAATGCATAAAAAACTTCAAAATTCAACCATATTTTCCTGTACTTTCAGGAGTTCCAGCATGTCTCAGTACACTGCTTCTCAGCAGCAGTCTCAAATCTATCCCTGTATCCCTGAAAGCACCACTAAGGTAGAATTTCTTTAAAAAAAAAACAACAAAGCACCTACATTTCCATGAAATAATGTAATAAAAAAGTAAATTAATGATCTATCTCAAGCAATATTCAAGTGTTAATTTGATACTGCTGTGAAATGAATGAAAATCAATCCAAAAATCTATCCACTGTAAGGGTCCTTTAGTGTCAGCTTTGTCACTGAAATCCGTCCCCTGCCATTTCTGTTCTTGAAATCACTTAACAATAAAATGTAAAAAAATAAAAATGTGTATAGGACTAGTCTGTGTCTTAAGATAAGTAGACCTCAATTAAATGGTAACAACTATTTTCTTACTTAACCCTACATATATCTAGAAAAGCCAAGAGTTTCTGCTTAACGTTGTCAGGGTTATAGATGTCTGCTTCGGAAACATCTGTTCATTTGTGTTCAACAGATAAAGTTTTTCTCCCGAAACAATGCTGCTGTTTCCCTGAATAATCCACAGGCCTCAGTGTCAACGTTTCTTATAGCGTGTTCTGTGTGTTTTTTATGAGGAAGCAGGACACTGTTTCTGAACAGACATGTTGACAATGACATTTTCAAATCACATTTTCCCAGCTTTTGAGCAGCGCAAAAAAATCTATTCGCCTCCATTGTTTTAGTGGCATTAGTGTTAGTGGCAGCAGAAATGTATCAATGAATAGTGTCAAAACATCTGCAAAAAAAGCCAGCAATAGTGTATCTGAATGTTTAGATATTACTAGAGGTAAGTAACAAAATTATAGTTTTTTTTTTTAGTTTTTTTTTGGGAAATTTGAGTGTTTTTATAATTTCTTAATTTACTCTAAACAAAATCAAAATTCTTCATAAATCTATATAACGTAATGGATGGATACAATGTAGATAGACAAATGGCTGCCTTGTCTGCATCTACACTTCTATACACCTTTGTGTCTGAGTCAGCGTGGCAGGCACTCAGACATGTGCAATTTCAAACAGTTCCACACATCACCTTTATTATGTTGGTGTACCTTATTTCTATGTACTGTTGTCGGGAGCTGGGATAGGGTTTTGTTCTGTCGCTCAGACACAGGATGAGCACTGACACTGGCCTAACAAGAGGACCATACTTGTCCGCTTGTGCCAAACTATGTCCTTATTCCTGGTCCTCATGGCCCTCATAAAAGCATTCAGCAAATGACCGAAATCATAGACACCATAACACTGTTAGCCAACGGTTAGCTTGCTGCCAAAGGTCTGACAGCTAATTAGGCTTTCCTGAGTACTGTGTGTGTGTGTGTGTGTGTGTGTGTGTGCGTGTGTGTGTGCGTGTGTGTGTGGCCTGCCACCCTTCCCATTGTACCTTTGCCTCTATGGTCTCTGCCAACCACATACACATGCTAACAGTCTGAGGGCAGGCTAGATAACTTTAGCGCTCAGAGGAAAGTAGAGGGATACTAAACAGGTGTCTGCATACACAAATGTAATCTATGCAGTTGGTAGTGTGTGTGTGTGTGTGTGTGGAACATTTACAGTGGCTAGTTCAGGTCAGTGTCAACTTCAGTGCTTGTTGTCTGGTTAGCGACTTTCCTCCTTGGTTGCCTTTGCGAGTGTGACATTTTCACCCGGCCACGCCTTTAGTAACATGCAGAGTCACGTAGTGGGATTTTTACGTCAAGCAACATAGTGGCTATTTTCCCAAATTGTTTTTCTAAGCGATTAAGCAGGCATTGCACGTCTTAAGCCCAGTTCCAATTAACAGTTTACTTGAGCTAGCTAACTGTACACCGAAATACATTGTTTCATGGCTTGTTTTTAATTAAGTCTGGACATAACAATGAAATGTCCCACAAGCCAGCTTCGCATTTTGTGCAGTGGAGTTTTAGCGCAGCTGGATTCTTTTTCAAAAGGATGTTACAGACCTTTCTTCTCTCTTATTAATATCCTACAATAGCCTCTCTTCATCACTAATGAGGTATTGTTGCACACCCATTCTTCTCTACACCACACAGACACATATTGCCCTTGACTAAAATTAACCCTGATAGGCCTGAACGTGTTGCCTGCTGGAACTTGACTCTTACTCCCAAATCCCCTGGTTCGCTCATCCCCCCCCCCCCCTCGCTCCATCTAGCTCCAAACAGGGCGGTTTCCATCTGTCCCGACAGAGGTGTTGAAATGTGCACCTCTCGTTCACCCACCCGTCATTTCTCTCCATCGTCCATCTCTCCATCCCTCATGTACTTTTTCATAGGTCTTAACTTTACATACCTTTTGAGTAAAATAAAGCCTCCCCTCTCCGTTTACGACTACACTTTCAGAGACTCGGAGCCAGTCACTAAACTGTGCCGTTCCCATGTTGACACTTTGTGTCTCCAAGTGTATTGCTCTGCTGTTAGTATATACATATATACTGTATATACCAAAAAAATATACATATTTTATAGCAAATATAATCAGAATCATACTTTTACTCCAAGCCGCTGTGTCTGGCTTGGCATCAGACAGGAGAGAGATACGGCAGAGCTGTGCGCAACAGTTACTCTATAAAGTCAACCGCACAGTCTGAGTCGGCCACTATGAACTCTTCCTGCTGACAGAAAGATTGAGAGAATGGAGGAGAAGATGGCATGACCGTGTGTAGAGGGATGATTGGATTTTTTTCTTTGATTCTTTTACGAGGAACTTCTCAGTTGCTCGATGGAGATGGACGTGTTCAGTCTCAGTACGCTTGCAGTATAAAATCTTTCTGTGATGAGACGTTCAACGCTATAATGTTGTTCGCCTGAACAGCGAACACCAGGCCAGAGTGAGGACGACAGTGTAGAGGGGGGAATGGGGAGGGGGCAGGCTAGCAAGTGAGAGAAACTCTATCTCTCCTGGTCTTTCAGCGTTTAACCCTTGTCACATTCTCACCTGTTGACGCTCCATCAATCTGCCTGCGCTTCCTGCCAGGAAGTTGTCAGCACACACCCTGTGAACTGTGCGTGGTTTTCTGCCAGAACAGTTCCAGCTCAGAGGCAATTTATAGCCCAAACTATATCTGCGCACATTGTGTCTCTCTGTGTGTGTCCCCACAGTGGGGACTGTGGCCAGATGTGATTTAGCAATGACGACACACGACTCGTGTATGTATCACGGCGAGGCCTTCAAAAACACATGATATGGTTTTAAATGTTTTTAATACAGGTAGCCAGTGTCTTTTTTTTTTTTAGAAGAAGAAGAAACGCACCTATTGTGAGTGAAACTAGGAGTTAAAGGCAACTTCCTGAGACAAGCAACCACTGCAAGGAGCGATGCATGTTTCTGTCCTGTAAATCTTCATGTAGATGGTAGATGTTCTCAAGTTGCAATGAGGCTTTTCATTACACACACAGGAATTGCAACAGGAGTTTAAGCTTTACAACCCTAAAACAAGACTACAGTCAGTTAGCAGCTTTGTAAAGGCTGTACTTTGGCACAGCGGTGCTTTGAAGTAAATGCTAGCAACAACATGCTTACTTGCTCATAAAGTCAATGCTAACATGCTGCTGTTTAGCAGGTATAACGTTAACAACCTCCACCAGATTCATTTAGCTTGTTAGCATTCTGACATTTGATAATTAGCCCTGAACACAAAGTACAGCTGAGGCTGATGGGAATGCCATTAGATTTGCAGGTACTTGGTCATAAACCAAAGTGCTGGACAGCTTGCAGCTTTGAACCCCAAAAGCTGTTCTTCCTCATTCTTTCATTCTGAGGAGAACGTATAGGTCTGTACCAAATTTCATGGCAATTCATTCAATAGTTGTTGAGACATTTCACTCAAAACAACAACGGCACAGTCAGGTCAAAAGCCAATTTTCATTCAATTATGTGATTGTTTTTAACCATCTGAATGTTTCACTGCATCAGTTCTGCTCTCCTGACAGGTTTCCTGTACTTCTTGTACTGGTTATATTCTACTGCTTCATTCACTATCTCCTTGATTTGCTTGTTATTTGTTTCTCTCCATTGCAGCCATGTCAGACGTAGAAGAGGAGTACGAGTGAGTAGACCGGCATCCCTCACTGCTTATCGTCTGTTTATTTCAGTGTAAATGCATCCACTGTGTTGTCAACTGACAAACACGTTTCTCTGTTCCTTTCCCTCGTCTCTGCAGGGAGCAGGCAGAGGGTAAGTTTAGTAGCGTGTGTCCATATCTGTCACACACTTTATTGAGCAACATCAGTGAAGATGTTTACAAGACATGAAACTATGTTTATTCCTCCGTTCTCCCAGAGGCTGAAGAGGAGCAGGAGGCCGAGCCTGAGCAGGAGGAGGAGACTGGGCAGGTGGAGGAGGATGGAGAAGGTAAGGTTAGGAAGCCTCCCAGAATGCAAAGCAGACGCACAGGACAGCTGCCCGTTATATAGAACGTCTGGCGATAAACGGGTCAAATGTGTTGGAAGAACGATACAAAAAAACAGTAAGACAGATTAAAACGGTGATATAACATCTTCCATGAGATGCACGTCTTCCCTTGTTGTCTGAAGAAGCTCTCAAAGAGCCCAGTAGTTGTTCCCTCCATTTATCTTCTTCATAAACGTGTGAGTTCTGGGTGAACGCTGTACTAACGCTGACCTATCAACTTCCCCTCTACCCTGCTCTTCCATTGGCTGACGCTGTGCTGGTTCCGGCTATCAGAGCAGCAAGAGTACCAAGGTAAGATGACAGCATCAGTATCAGACATTAACCTGGGACTTCCTTCGATCATTCCACACCTCGTCCCTCCTTATCTCCTCGTGTTGTTTTATCTTTGATTTGTCACTTTGTTTTTCCATTCTTTTTCATTTTTACCTCTCGATAATCTGGTGTGTTGATTTCCCCTTCCTTTGGTTCTTCATGTCTCCATGTCTAACTTCTGTATGTATTTTATTCTCCTTTCAACTGTCTTTCCTTCCTTCCTTCCTTCCTTCCTTCCTTCCCTCCCTATTCCCATTCCTCATCCTTGCTCCCTCTCCTCCACCATACCTTTTCTATTGCCTTGCTTTCCTCATGTGTACTTTTCACCCATCATTAATGACTGCTTTGTTGCTCCATGTGTTATTTTTGTCACATTTGTCCTTCCATCTTTCATGCTGCCTTTCTGTGGCTGCTCCGTCAGATCAAGACGCCCAGGAGGAAGGTGAGAAATAGCAGACGTCTGGTTTCCCTAAAGGGGTCAAACTTAAAACTAAAATTAGATCTTCTCTTCCCACTGGACTTGACTGTTTTAATGGCAATCTTGCAAAGCTCACATGTAAGAAACAAAATATTGAAAGTTATATTTTATGGAGTAATTTGGTCTCCCTAATAATTAATAATATGTAACTTCCAGACAATAAATCACCCTTATTTTATAGACAGCATTTTAGAATGGCCAAATAAATATGGCCAAAGTTTAACAGTGCTGAAGTTCCTGGATTGGTAAGGAAGGTGTTTTGGTGGTATAAACATTTATATCCTCCTTGCTCTTTTGTTTTATCACAACTAATAAAGAAATTGCTTAATTTGATGTTGCCTTTTCCTTTCTCAGTCCCATGCTTGCTGTGCTTTCAGTCACATTAACAGCTTTATTAACAAGTTTAAGATTTTCAAATTGACCTCTCACATGATTGAGGGAAACATTTTTATTCGCATGTATGATCATTTCCGTGCTCATCTTTTTCTCTTTCATCAACAGAGGAGGAGCGCCCCAAGCCCAAGTATGTTCACTTTGTTTTTTTTCTCAGTTCAAAATGTTTAATCTTATTTTGATCTTTCAATTACTCTCTCAAAATGTGTCATTTTGTGCTTCCTTTTATTCTCCAGACCTATGGTGCCTCAACTTGCCCCTCCAAAGATTCCTGAGGGGGACAGGGTGGATTTTGATGTAAGTCATGAAAAAGTGGATTAAACCAGATCTTTTTAATTTTCTTCCTTTTTTGACTGCATCATGAATCATCTGTCAGCCGCAGCCGTTAGTGTTGTAGCTTGAGAAAAGTCCGCTCAGTAAACCTGAACAAACGGTTAACTCAAGATTAGCTTCTGTTGTGCCAGCTGTCATTGTCTGAGATAAACTTTTAGAAAAGCTCACTGGCATGCAAATCTATCTTCCTGTAACAGATAATGACCCATCATTGGATATACAACACCTTCTTACATTTGAATACACAGAGGGCTGAAATGCTGCTTGTTGGATCCCGCCAGGCATAGAACAGTTTTCATGGAGGTTTCCATTTTCTCAGAGCCATACAGTCAAGAAATTGGGAATAAGAATACAAGAACAAAAAAGTTTGATCATAGATGATTTTAGTTGTTTTCAAAACCCTCCTTCTGGCTTTAAATGGATTTGCTCCTGCCTACATCGCCAGTCTTCTTTTCCATACTCCATCTTTATGCTCCCTTTATGCAGGTTATTTAACTGTTCCTAGGTTTAATATAATTTTCACAGGGGTAGACCTCATCAGCTTAGCATAATTCCCTCAAAAGCGTAGGCCTTATTATCATTGCTAATTATTTCTATCTAAAAAGTTAATTGAATTTGCCGCCAGTTGAATGGCTGCAAATGGATTTCAAAGAAGCTTATTCAGATATTTTCGAAAAGACTTGTTCCAGGTCTCCATGAGCTTTACATGATAGAGGTCTGAATACACCCAGAACACAGCAGATGTATCAGTGGTAAAATAATCACTTTCAATTGTAGCACGACTAATCAGTTCTGCCAAAAAATATGGAAATAACCACTCCCTTGTTCCACCAGGACATCCACAGAAAGCGTATGGAAAAGGACTTACTGGAGCTGCATACTCTGATCGACGTCCACTTTGAGCAGAGGAAGAAGGATGAGGAAGAACTTATTGGCCTCAAGGACAGAATCGTGAGTTCACCTCATCCACATGATAACATGGATTTACTGCAGTTCTGAATGTATCTTCACAGCAGTGGTTACATTATATACATACAAAGTACGTTTAATCAAGTACAATATACTATCCACTACATTCATATGACAGCATTTATGTTACTACTTACTGTACTTTACAGGTGAAATTAGAGGTCCCCCACCATTTTGGCTTGTGACCCCTTGAAAAGAACAATGTATACATGGGGCCTCTTGTCACGTTGCAGATGTCAGTGAGTTGTTAGCAGTTCCACCAAAGGCACATTTCCCCTCTAAACGTAATTTAATAACTGTTTCATGCCCAAAGACAATCCAGTATTTCACAGATAAAGCAAACATTAGAGGAAAGTCCAAAGACTGAAATAAGATTTGTGTATCAGAACTTTGTTATTTTCTTTTTTACTACCCCATTAATCACGACCCCTCAGATTTATTTTACAATCATTTGGAGGAGGATAATAATGTCATATGTAATAATATATTAGTCACAGGGGCCATTTTCCTGCAGAATGAGTAATTCCACTATTGACACTATAAAAGTACATTTCGCTGATAAGAATAGTGTTTGGATGTGTCAAAAAATAAGGAGGTACAAAAGTCCCCTCTGTGATGAGATTTTATGTATTTTTTATCCAAATGTTGTTTTAATAATAAATTCCATTTTATGGCTTTAAGGCTTTTTGTTTTTGCTTTGCCGTGCATCAGGAGCATCGCCGGTCAGAGAGAGCTGAGATCCAGAGGGTCAGAGCAGAGAAGGAGAAGGACCGACAGAACAGGATTGCGGTAACACACACACTCACACACAAATGTACAAATGTACCATCCAGTCTACACAGTTCTCCTACACATACTTCTCCTAGATTATAAACAGGCTCAAACAGGCTTTGTAAATTGTATCTCAAGGCTAAACTGGTCTAGTGTGTTACAAAAATGACCCAAATGATAAAATGTATGACAGTACATTAAGTCATGCAATATGAACAATCATTTCTCTATTTTCTCAAACTGTGAAACCACTATGTCACTCCGTCCTACATCAGGAGGAACGTCACAGAAAAGAGGAAGAGGAAGCCAAGAAAAAGGCTGATGATGATGCCAAGAAGAAGAAAGTGCTGTCTGGCATGGGAGCAAACTTTGGAGGCTTCCTGGCCAAGGTCAGACAGCTGCTGTTATTCTCAGTAGAGGTGATATAGAGATGAAACTGATGATACAGAGGATGCATGTGACTGTGTGTTCTTTCCCAGGCTGAGTCGAGGAGGGGAAAGCGTCTAACAGGCAAAGAGATCAAGAGGAAGACTCTGACTGAGAGACGGCAGCCGCTAGCCATCGACAGTTTGAGGGAGGATGCGCTCAGGTGACTGAATTTGAATTTCACACAGCTACCCCAGTGTTGCCAACTCTCACGCTTCTGTCGTGTGACACGCGCATTCACGTTCAGTCTCACGCTGCCCAAACAATTCTCACAGCAAAACATTGCCACAGCAACAGAGATGAGCATAACCCTACATTCTATGAGTATGGGCTCTTAAATTAATCTCTCCTTGGAGCGTTATTGCTGCGTTGATTGGACAGCTGTTCTGACTGAAAACCCTGCTCGGAGCCCAGAAGCCGTTCAGGCAAGCCAGTGAGTGAGTGTGTGTTCATACTTGGTTGAGGGATTGAAACCTGGATGATTGATGTGGCCCCAGCTTGGTAGGGGCCCCTAAATGTTTAGAAAATAATTAGTTTATAATAAAAAAATGTTATATAAACGAAATTATGGGATGAAAATGCAAACACATAATCAGAGCAAGCATCTTTAGCCAACCATCCCGTTTGAACACCCCCCATAATGCATGTGGTTTGGTCCATTTGAGAATTAAAAAGAAAATACCACTGCTGGTCTGAGTCTGACAGTTGCTCCGGCTGTTACAGCTGTGGCACCTTCAAGATACAAATCAGATTACCAGCAAAGGAAAGAAAGAAAACTGAGAGAAATACAGCAAAATAAAGGAAATAAATTACTCACCATGTTTTTTCCATGAAAATACAAAGCTTGCTAGCTACAGGTAGCTACTTACCTTCAGACAGAGCAGTAATTATTAACATGATGGTGAGCTACCACCAGCTATGACTAGCTAATTAGCTCGTATTTAGATTTTATTATAACTGCATTCCCCAATATCTGTGTGATATTTGTTAGCTAGCTAGACTAAACCTAACATGCTGTTCATTAAAACTAACACCAGTTGTGTAGTTATTTATAATAAAGCATCATAAATCTCCTGACACAGGCAGCTATTGACAACATCGCCAACCAAAAATGTTAATACTGTTAATGTAGACAAAGGATGAAACTAGAATCTACACAGTTTAGAATAGAGCAGCGGAATGTGACACTACATTTAATAAGACATTTTTAGGACGTTATTTTAATCTCAAACATTTCGATTTCTGTGATTAGCGGCCCAGTAGGTTTCCTTTCATGGGCCCCCAAAAATCTGGCGACGCCTCTGTGTGGTCATGTGTAGATTTGTCTGTGTGTGTGTTCATGTCTTGGCTGTGTGTCTGCAGCAGCAGAGGTTCTTGTTTTCTTCTAGTTAATTTCTGCTTCTTGTGAATATTCAATAAAACGGGGCAGTTTTGATATCTGAAACAACACGTCTTTGACTTTCATTAGTGAAAGAACCTGTGTGCCCTTTATTGGGTTAGCGTTTGTCTA
>JAVQJF010049100.1:0-26378 GCA_036023855.1 Gadopsis marmoratus
CAGAGCATCTATCCATTGCTGCATAAGTATTTCAGCCATGGTGCATCATCCAGCCACAGTATAGACATGAAGTCATTTGACACCTCCTTCCCTTTTTTAACATATGCGTTGGCTGTAAAGCAACATTGCATGCCAAAGAGACCGTCTCCTCTGCCGGTTTGTGGCTTTCTTTCCAAATTCGTCCAGCCATATGGAAAAACCTACATTTTAGTGCAGGGAAGAAACCCGTAAAACACATTACATCAAGCTGTAGTGCGTCTCTCTGAAGCTATAAGACGCTGCAATGCGTTTTCACTGGGAACACACAGTTTAAAATTAGAATATGAACATTGTTTTAAACCTCTCATCAGCAGAGATTTAATGGGTGCTGGCGGTCTACGTGCCAGGAGAAAAAATAAATAAAAAATCGCTTGTGGTCGGAATGTTTTTGAAAGACGGATAATAACTGCTGTGTGCATGCATAAGGACGGAAGTGTTACTAGCTGACAAGCTTGTGGAAAATACCTTTCAGTCAAGGCTGAAAGCCTATCCTCACTTTCCAGATGTTTTAGAGGGTATGGAGGTAAACACGCACATCCAGCAGGCTTGCTCCCTGAAATCCTTCCGTTCTATGTGCTTTTATGATGTCCAGGACCTTTCAGATGCCCAGTGCGTGATGTGTTTGCCTTGGCTTCAGGTGCCAGGCACCCTCCGGCTATTCTGGGCATAAAACAAACAGCATGATTACATAGACGAGTGGATATCCACAAGGTTGCCATGACAATGGGACAGAGCAGGCTACAGCTCTAGTGGTTACATAAAACAAAATACCCAATTCACTGCAGTGCTAGTGGCTCTATAGCAATACTGTTTGAGTGAAGCGACATGAAAGAGATGAGATAAGACGACTGGTGATGCATTTTAACAGAGGCTGAATAATAAACATGAGAGTGATATTTAACATTTCTAATAAGGTTTGTAATTGTAAGATTTAACTAATGGTTTTATTAATGCTTTTTTCTTATTTACCACCATTTTATAGCTCAATTGCAAGTCATTAAGAACAAAATGTGGGTTATCAGGTGATGAAAATGTCCTTATTTCTAGAGAAAAAACAATTGCAGACAATTTAACACTTATAACAGCATACTTAATTAAAACCCTGAATACTTGATCAAATGCGTAAACAGACCTATAAAGCTTTGGTAAATGACTTATTAATCATTAATAAAGCAATTACAGCACCAGTAAGGAGGCAAAATACCCAATGCATTAGCTATTAGATAACAGTCATACAGGCTGGCTGAAGTAATGTGAATTAATCTGGCTGCTGAAAAAAAATCACTAGCTCAGAACTAATATTCCTTTCTCATCTCTCTGGAAAACTGTGGAAAGATTTCTTCAAAATCTCTTTTTAATCTCAGCAATGATTTCCTGCTTGAACAAATAGCTAAATGAAATACATTTTTAGATTTCTCATCACCTTCACAGTTCAGAATGTATTTGCGAATAAAGATAAGTCTTGTCCAAAGTTAAAGAAGACATATGCAAAACAAACGCACATCTTTCTTGTCCAGGTGCCGATGGCAAAATCAGCTTAGGAATTAAGCATTTTAGGGCATGTTTTTCATTTTCATTGCAGGTGTAAATCATTGTACATACTATAGTCGATGCTGCTACCGATTTTGAGTCCCCCTTCTCACACTGCTGCGTTAGTACACAGCTCAGCCATCCTCTCTATGAGCCACTTGAAATGCTATCAAGAGCCCTTCGCCTGCACCTTTCTGGCCGTTTTTGAGAAGCCAAAAGAGACTGGTTTTGTCTCCCCGGAGGCCGAACAGAGGGATAAACAGTGAGCTGAGCGGCGTAGCACACAGCATGCAGCTAAAAAGGAAGCTTCCGCTCCCGGTGTCCTGCTGTTTTCGTCCTTCCTCTTATACATACACAAAAAACACGCACACAGTTTATCCCAGGACTGACGCGGGTCTCTAGATACCTGACAGCCCCTCAAAGACAGCCATTAAGCATTTCCTTGAATCTTATTTATACTTTATCCCTGTGTGTGTTTGTTCACATCCTTAACAGCTCAAAGAAATGGAAGTGAATTGAAATAAGCCCCACTGAGTGCACACTGGGCTCTGAACCGGGTCCAAAACCTAGCTTAGGCAACAAACGGCTGAAAGACTGAACGATAAAAGCCACAGAGACCGACTGCAGTTTACTGGATTCATCAAATCGATATCTCGCTTGGGTTAGTGGAATTGTTCTTGTTTCCATGGTAAGATGCGTTTTTTTTTCCTTATCATTTTGACATGCAATGTGGCCAGAGAAAAATGTAAATTCTTTATAAAGTGGAAATGTTGAACAAATTACTGATCATATTCATTAATGTGGATAATTATATTATGCAGTATGTAAATTATACAAGCTTATCCAAGAATTAAAGATATTTTAAATGTTTTTGCTTGTGTATTTATTTCTCTGACCACTTAGTGTGAACTACCGAGTGCTTTCAGTGAACCTTCCATAGATTCCTAATCAATACTTGGCCCCGCCCTCCCACAAAGGTGCATCAATGCAGGTCCATTAGCACTCAAAGGCCATTTCCCAGAGAGGAAAGGAAAGTACTGCTTGTTTGATCGCCCTCACACAAGGAACAAACGCATCTTAATGGACCCTCCTTTACATTTGGTATCTCCAAAATGTTAAAGGAGTAGTCCCAACATTTTGGGATATATTCACTTCCTTGCCGAGTGTTTGATCCGACGCGTCGCATGGAAGCGAATAAGCGTAGGCCTATTGCCCAAAATGTCAAAGTATTGTTTTAACTTTTCATGAGCTAAGAAAACAGCCCTGTTCTCAGCTTTGTGAAAACGCATTTTTTCAGGTAATGTCATCGGACATCGACGTCGGTCTAACGTTTGATTTCAGAAAGGACAAGGAAAATGTGGTTTGTTGGTTTGACTGCAGCCAAGATGATGATAGTTATGTTCCAGAAACCTCCCCGTGATTTGTGTTCAGGAAGGCTCAACTACACACACACCAATATAGTGCAAGCAAAGAGTTTCTTTTTCTTTCTGAATATGACAAGTTTTACAAAAATTTGTGGTAAAAAATAAACGATCAAACACATAATCATGATAAACATGTTATCCATCATGTGCATGCACACTTGTAATGGGACATCACGCCTCCCGACATGCTCACACCTTTATAAGGTTTAGCCCCACTGTGCTATTTCATTGTGAAGTGCTTCTCAAATGAGCCGACGAGCGTATTCAATCTGAGGCCATTTCTAAATCCAGTGTTATTCTCGTACCCCCCTCCCTTCTGGTTACAGCTCAGCAATATCTCAGTTTATCTTCAACAACCTCTCGGGCCCTTTGTCTGTCTACTAGAACAAACAATATTCTCACTGAACCGTGTGAACAGAGGCTGAGGGGGTTATAAGGGAAGGCGTGCAGTTGTGTGCTTTCTGCAGATCAGAACATAAGATGGTTGGTTTAACAGATTGAGGTGAGGATGGTTGGATGAGTAGGTGGTGTTTGTGGTAAAGGCCGGGTGTGATGATGCCGTCTGGGTGGGTCAACGCCAGGACACCCAGCTGTGGAGGCTAAAATGTGGATTAGTGAGGAGTGCAAAGGATCCTGCTCCAGTTCACATCATAAAAGCCAGCTGATAACTACCACGAGTATTCAGCCTGACATTTCTATTGTATGTTTTCCGAGTTCATCGCCTCAAATGTAATAAAATCACAATGGTGTCCCAATTGCTGAAGACTGTTCAGCTTTTAGTATATTGTGCACTGATAAACTAATTTCATTAATAAGCCTTTAAATCAGATTATTTCTGGGATTCAAATATGTATTTGTAGGACTGAACATACGAATTCCCAGTCTCTCTTAATAAAAAGATAATAGCATCATATATACTTGGAAAGTTGGGGGGGGATTAGTATGAATGTACAAATACAACAAATAATGAATGGAAACTATACAGGCTGGATAGAAGCTTAGATATTTTCTGCTCTAAACACTGCTCTTTGTTATAGTTAGGGGTGCAGATAATGGAGAAGGACCGGAGCGCAGACAGACTGGTGCAGTTACAATGGTTGAATGACAAATGGGCTTACGTGGAGATCTGGGTCGACAGCCAGGCGGCAGGATAAATGGGTAAGTCCAGGTGTGGCGACAAACACAGCGAACCCTCACGGTGCACAGCCAGGCCCGTGGCAGCCACAAACGAACAGAATAACAAAGGCAACGCATCAACAACGAGCACGGAAAGAACCAGCACTTAAATACTGATCCCTTAAATGAGGGGATGAGGCACAGGTGAGCACTAGGGCCAGGTGTCTGCACTCACAAGTGGGAGACTTAATGAGCACAGGAAGTAACGCCCAAATAAGGCAAAGAACACGGATCCCATCCCTAGGCCGTGACAGTCTCGAGTCGAGTGAAATGGGAAACATTCATCCACAGTGATTGATTGATTGACTGGTGATCTGTAGGCGGTGCAGCACAGAAACACTACAGGCGTCGACTCTTAACACCAGTGATGCTGACAAACATGAAATTTTAAATTCATAAATAAATGCTGGGCCATTCGCACATGGCCACGATTCTTATAAGTAACATATTCCAAACAATGCTTCCCTCAGCCTCTAGGGAAACGAAAGCTGTGCAGACTACGTTGAGATGATGGACTGCTGTGTTTCAATGCTGGTGTCAGCCGTTCACTGTCCAGGAGACAGTGGTTTTGTGTGGTAATGCACAGCTCTGCTAATTGAAGCAGACTAAGTGTTTGCGGCTGGTGTTGACGCCTGTGTCAGCAGAGACTTCTCATTTTACAACCAACAACCACAAGAAGCCAAGAGACCCGCTGATGCTAAGCAGACTGTAGAGCAGCGCATTTTAACTTGCAGTTCATCAACTGATTAAGGAAATGCCACTGCTTCAGCCTGTGTTCTCTTCAGAGCCCTGTGGGGTATTTGTTTGATTTCCACTTGACTGTGTTTCGTCCTCAGTGGGTGGCAACGGTATGGAGTGCACACAAACAATGTGGGTAGACAGTAAAGGCACAGTGAAACAGTTGGAAGGAGGAAGATTTCCTGCTTACAAGACAGGGTGGAGAACCCTGCAGAGACACCCAACACTGGAGGGTGATGGAGACAACACGGCCAAAAGGAATAATTAGATTTTTTGGGAGATACGCTTATTTGCTTTCTTGCTGAGAGTTGAGAAGACTGACACCGCTCTCATGTCTGTAGAGTAAATCCAAAGGTAGATCACACAGGTGAGTAGCTTAGCATAAACACTGGATGCAGGTGAAAACAGCTTGCCCGTATCACAGAAGTCGCTACACCTGAAAAATAAATTATTATGTTCATTTGTAAAATTAAGGAGGTGCAGACTGGTGGATTTTTTCATCTTTGGGAAGAGCCAAGCCACGTTTTCCACCCTGCTTCCAGTCTTTATGCTAAGCTAACTGTCTCCTGGTTCCAGCTTCATATTGAACAGAAAGATGAGAGTGGTATTGATCTTCTCAACTAACTGTAAGCAAGAAGGCGAATAAGCATACAGTATTTCCCAAATTGACGAATACGTGAACAACGGATTATATTTGAGTAAGTGCTTGCAAACAAACTAACTATATAATTTGAGATATGTCTAAAACGTCACTTATTTTAACAACAACGTAAAAGATGTTCAGTTTTCCTTTTAATGGCAATTGATCATCAACATTCGGTGGGATGTGATGCTATCAATTACACTAAAACACAACAAAAATGTTTGAATTCCAGTGCAGATCCAAGCTTCGTTCTGTCAGCCGTCCAATCAGGTTACGGATAATGGTTTTGAGCCACAGATTCCAGCCACACACAGTACCACTAATCTCCTCAACTACCCCTCAATGTCATGTAAGCATCCATTCAAAATAGGTTGAGTCTTCCAAAAAGTGGAGTGGAGAACACCACAGGCCCTCCTCCCCTCAGCCTCGGTGTGGTGTGAGAGGAAACCACAGGTCAGGAAGCCCTTTATCCCCAACGTCACCACAGCAAGGATGAATAAAGATTTTCAGAGATGTAAAAGTAAAACAAACAAACCAATCTGCTGGCATTATTTTAAGATAAATAGGAGTTTGAAATGCAAAACTCAAACAGAGCCGAGGAGTGTAACGTCTCGTATTATTGGGAAAAGGTGAGCTGCCACAGAGTGAGTCACTTCCTAGTTTTCATGTCATACTTCAGTATTGAGTGGATAAGGAAGCCCGGCCAAAATAGAGAGAGAGCGTGAGCTCAGTAAGTTTGATCTTTGTAGAAGCAGATGACATACAATTTGATGTGGATTTTGTGAACATCGATCCCAGATTTCAGCTTCTTTGTGGTGTGTGTGACAAAAAGGCTGCATATTCCCCATATCCATTCATTTGACATATAAAAAGTTCCACTCCTCTATGTTTCGGTCGGCAAAGAACATTTGGAACTATCCAACATGTTTAGTCCCTCATCCATGTATATAATACGTATATTATAAACCGGTCAAAAACCTTCTTAATTCCAGTCTTAGACAAACTAGTGAATTAACCTATGAAAATAACATCCACACCTCTAAAGAGGAAATTCCCTCTAAAAATCATCAGAATCATCACAATAATTGAGTTCAGAGATTTATTTATAAGAGATTTCTAGTCAATACTGGCTTTTTCGCTACAAAAGAGTGCAGGTGAATAATATGAACTGTCTTTTCTCCAATCTCGATATCCGTTCTCACATTCTGCAGCTCCACGTGTTTAATCCCATCATCTCTTCCTCCCCCTCACATTAACAGTTACTTGGATCCTGTGGGAGTTTGTTTGGACGTTCCCAGACGGTGGAATGTGCACGGACGTCCCACGAGCCGGTTGCTGCTGTCGAGTGTTTTTACTCCAGAGGTCCCCGGGCTCTATGGGACGCTGAGGGAAACAAACAGAGGGGCACAACTAGGCCATGGTGTTCCCACCGAGTGACGTAACCTAACGTGGGTCAAGGTCAGCAGAGGCCAGGCTTTTTGGGAACTGTTGTTGGAGTTTCCAATGGCTACCCGGAGATTTTGCAGTGAAGTGACTCATAACATGGTTGTGGATGAAGCCATCTGTTTTGTATTAGCGTGTATGGGCGTGTGTTACTTTCTCAGCGGGATTCCTCGGTTGCAGCATGCGCTGCAGGTTGTCACTGAGGCCACTTTTGTGCTCACAGCTCGCTGTTTGCGAGATGTAAACACATTTTGAGGCAGATGTCTCGGCAGCAAACTGACAGAGAGAGATATGAAGCTGACTATTCCCCCCAAGGTTAGATCGCTTCCAGTTTGTTTGAAGTCAGAAAGGAGTATTGACCACGTCATCCCTGGCTACAGAGTCAAGGCTCCGAGATTCATTCTTATTCCACTGGAACGGTGGGTATTATTTTGAGGTCCTTGTATTGTCAGATCAAACAGACCTCTTGTCAGCATAGTGGAGGCTTGGAAAATAGTTAAGCAGGGAGAGAAACTGCCTAATGAGACTTTTCTGAGCTGAGCTTTCAGTATTTGAGCTTTGCCGTATTTGTTATATTTATTTCCATATTAGAGGGTGAAAAATGTGCCTTTATTAATGCTGTTTTCAATCTGAGAGACACGTAGGTAATATGCACCAAGCCTCATTGAAACTAAATCACTGATTGGATAGAAACATTAGAAACACAAGTCATACAGACGTTAACAGAAGTTGCACGTTTACACTTTCTCTTATCAACAGGAAATGGCTCATTTCCGGTCATGTCTAAACTGTCTATCAAAATAAAGGCACAATTGTCTTAAAATATACTTATAAAAACATTCATACTGCAAGTGATGATTTGTATGTCTTTGTTTGATTATCTGCTGCATTGCAAAAGATTAAGGTATAAAAATGAAAATGGGATTTTATTGAAGCACACCAAATACATTTGGTGTGGATTCCTTTCGCACATCATGGACTACTAATGTGTGTTTTCACGTGTTTCTTGTTTTTATTTGGTCAGAGATCTTGGTGACTTCCATCTAAAACAAGATTCTTAATCTTAAATATAACTTGATGTGTTTTGAGATTTTTTCACAATATTTTAAATATTGATATTAGTTTTAAATGGGAGTATTTTTGTGGGAATTTATTTGAAGGGGACAAAAGGTCGCCAGGAGGAAATGAGCTGAGGATGTTGCCATCCTAATATAGGCAATACAGACATGCATCCTAACAACCAGAAAAAGTTTCCCATTTTGAGACTGTTATGAGCGGATGTTTCTTTTCTCAATATATTTAATTGCCAATGCAATCAGTCCATTCACCTGTGCAGCTGCTTACAGGCCCTGCACACCTAATGTCCACCCGTACAGGTGGTTTCACTAATCGTGCCTGATTAGACCTGTCTGGAGGAATGTGTGCAACATGGCAGACAGCATTGACATCCCTTATTAGTTTTGTTGCACCGTTCAGCTACCAAGGTGCTCCCTTGTTTGTTTGTTCTACCAGGTTTCAAGAATTCTGACATGATCACAACTCCAGTATGTAGTTGAGGGGGTAAAAAAAAATCTCATGACCACAGTTATTTGCTGTTACATGGCTTCATGGGTCCCCGGAGAGCAAGTGATGGAGCTTTCCAGTAATGCATTAAAGGAGTGCAACACAGCATAAAGAGATGCTTCTCTGTACTGCTGACACAGCTCATGGAAATGTC
This sequence comes from Gadopsis marmoratus, assembly GCA_036023855.1. Taxonomy (NCBI): domain Eukaryota; kingdom Metazoa; phylum Chordata; class Actinopteri; order Centrarchiformes; family Percichthyidae; genus Gadopsis; species Gadopsis marmoratus. The sequence goes on from JAVQJF010049100.1 coordinate 8,711, forward strand.
TCTCACACACGCATGCATGAATACACATTCATGCCCACGTATATATACACTCCCCCTTTTGTGCACATCGCAGAGACAAATGGATCCATATCTGCACTTAACTGTATATTTGTCCTGTGTCAGACCATCAACATCTACTTCATCTGTGGGTCAAATGAACTGGAAAAATACCAAAGTAATTGTCTAAAACTGCGGTACATGTTCAAAAGAGACAACAGGCTATCACCCCCTTGTCTCAAATACACACACACACACACGCACACACATCAAAGGAATATTTCCAGAGAGGCTGAATCGGAAAATAGGGAACAAGTGCACAGAAGCCTGGTGTGTTGCCTTGCCACATGCCTGTTGTGGACCTTAAACTAAGTAGGCCTTAATTGAGCGTCAGAGAGAAAGGGGGCCCTTCGGCTGAGCCTCTTTCACTCTATTAGCCAGAGACAAGCATGCTTTGTAACATACGCACTGACTGATCGGGAGGCATTTCATTCATCCGACCCACTTACAAAAAGGCTGCCCCAGGTCTCTTCCAAAGGCTCATGTGCATCTCATGTATTCTCCCACAAACAAGTGGACAAATGGGTTTTGCCATGCAAATGACTGGATTAGTGGGTTTGGTTGAATATCAGCTTGTGCCCTATAAATATGTGGGGTAATGGTTCTTTTCCTTCCCGCACACATGCAGAATAGTGGGTCACAATCGCCGAGGACGAGCTCTTTCGTTGCATCAATACCAACAGCGGGGGAAGGTTTGTTGGTCACCATCAGACTCGGGTCGTTGTGTCTCCAATCAGCAAGAAACAACAATGGAGAAAGGTTGTTTGAGGCTGAACATAACTGCACTCAGATAACTGTTGGATTTTTGGGGGTCTGCCGGCCAGAGGTGTGGCCTCAGTGAATCAGATACGATGTTGGATGATGAAAACAAATGATTATAAGAGAGGGTGAGATTTAGAGAAGCTGCTCCTTAAAAGTTCAGGTAGGCATTTTCAAGCACGTTCAGCACCATTTCAGTTTATAGAGGGATGTGTTCATGTCAACTGTAGGTTTATCTGGAAATTAGCTGGAGCTATCCACAAATGCTAAAGACATTATACAGAGAATGAGGTTAAGAGATTTTGAATTTTCCAATAATTTCTTAAAATCAGTTTCTTAGGGGTTCATTTGTTTGAAATGGGGGTGAGAGCATGTCGTGCCAAATCCTCTCCGAGGCCTCCAGCACAAAAAGGGCCCCAGGAGAAGGTCCCAGGGGTCAGACCTGCATCTGTCTACATGCTTTTTTCCCCCCTCTCCCACTCTCAGACTTGCATACTCGCTGTGTTTGCAGTGCTCTGTTCCACCTGCTGCTACAGATACGTTTGCCTCATATGTTTTTTCCACTGTGGCTTGTCTAAATCATCAAAAACTCCCTCTCTCTCTCCTCCTCCTCCTCCTCCTCATGTTGATGACATCCTTTTCCCTACAACTGAGCTGCAATTGAGCCAAGATTATAGATTACAGTGAGAAAGAGAGAGAGAGAGAGGCTTTACATTCCCAGAGAAGCCAAATCTATCTATCTATCTATCTTGCAGTGCTGTGATGCCCGGCAACCAAGCCAAGTCACTAAAAGAAGGAACACATCCAATGCGGCGTGCACATGCAGCTCCACACCAGCAAAGGCGGATTTTCCTCATTCTCTTTGTGGTCGTGGAGTTTTGTAGGGAACTTGCCACAATCTGACCTTTACCCCAGATGTTAAAGGCCTTCAAAGACAACGTGGATAAACATCAGTAATTAAAGCCCTTCACGATTGCTGCACGAATTAATGTCAGGCGATCAATGAAGGGTTTACAGTGTCAAGCTGCTAAATCTTTCTCCTGATTGCCATTAACAGGGTTGATGGCAACAGCCGGAGCATGAACGGTGACATCAGTACACACACACACACACACACTTTTAGGTCAGTTTGATAAGACAAAATTGCCAGTATATCACATGTAGTATAGGAACAGTAGTTTGCCATTTGTAATTCATGGAAATAAAGTTTGATCTTGCACTTGAGATGTTTCACAACCTAATAAGGATGATTTAAGATTACGGAATCAGTTTTCACTTACGATAACTCCACAATATTTGTGAACATTTCACAGTTATGTTCTTCCAGTATTAGTTCTTTAAAGCCTCTACAGTATAAATCTCTTTGGATCATGGCAAAGTTCAAGCCTCTGAACAAAAATCATTTGTGCCAGAGTCAGTCTTTCTCCACTAATGAACAAAAGCTCAATCTTAAGAACAGGATTACTACATTTCACAGATACTTTATTTGTTTACAACATCTCACTGGCAATGTGTTGGGAGACCTAATCAGCTCAGAAGCTCTCCTCTCACTGTTGGCTAAATAGGATAAATAGGAAACAGTATTTTCCTCCAAGTTAGTCTTAAATACAATTTTTAACTGGTAGTGTTTCTTTCTGGAGAGGTCAGTCACTTTTTACTTTAGATTGAAGGTCAATCTTTCCTTGGTGATGCTAATTTGTCACAGCTGAGAGATCAGCAGAGCACCAAAGAACTTTCACATGTGCAGCATTTCCCCTGCAGGCCGTCTTCTCTCACGAGCCGTGTTAAGCTGCTGGTCTGCAGACCAGGAAGCAGGTACTGAGGTCTGCTGCCGGGGGCTTCTAGGGGGGAATCTGGGTCACTTGACTAGACATAGCATCACTCTGGAAGCTTGGATTTGATTTGGGATCTTTTTGATCCTGAGTGGGATGTAATCTGCGTCTTAATTTGAAACACTTGTGTCCGACAGCTTTCAGGTTGGGATCCTTGAAGTTATCACGTTACAGAAACCCTCTCAGCACAGTTCAGAAAATATAATCCCGAGCTCCCAAACTATATCCATAAACACAACCTCTCCTGTGGTGTTTCCCTCTCTCTATGACCATATCCAACCCTAGCATGGCACCAGGCCTGTGCTTATAATTTCCCTCACAGCTTTCAGCCAGCAGCTCTCTGCACCATCATGTCCTTTTTTGGCAGATACAAGAGAACCAGCACAGAGCGCCTTTAAGGATACAGCTTCCTCCACATCACCGAAAGAACCGGCCCACTGAGCTCCATAAGTGGTGCTTTTCTGGCCCCTTTGTACGTCTGTACAGTAACTGATCACAGATGGATTTATAATCCTACACTTTTAAAATGCCATTTAATGTGTTGCTCTGTCACTAGCATCTTTTGATTAGCCACAGTTCAGTTTGGTGCGATTGTTTCAAAGTAAGCACAGGTTGAGATTAGCTGCTGCTGAATAGTTATTTTCCATTAGGGTTAGTATCCACCCAACACAGCTGATTTAAAATTAATTTCCTCATTTGGTATTTCACTAATTAGGAAAATGACAATGTCAATATTGTCATTTACAGTAAAGGATACTTTCATTTTTAGTATCAGTCAATTTTAATACAGGTAATATAGATGTCTTCATCAGGTGTCACTGCAATAACAGTAAAGTAGAACTTAAAATGATATATAATTCTCTGTCTAATCAGTTAAATTTAAAAGCCTACATAAAACTGCAGTGGGAATCAGTTTGACAATTTAATTGGTTTCTCTACTGCACTTTTATTTCCTTTGTTGCATTTACAATAGCATTTTTTCCCATCTTAGCTGATTTTGTTCTAGTTTTTAAATTGCGTATTGCTTTGTCTGCGTAAAGCCGTTTGAATTTCCTCTGTGTTTGAAATACATAACTGAAGCTGCTGAAGTGACCTCTTCAGTTTGTCAGATAATCAAATCTCTGTGACAATTACTTGAAGGTGCAATTACACAATATAACATTTGTCCTGAAATCTGCCTTTATAACACTTCATTGGTGAAATCTGTGCACCTTCAGAAACATTAAGATGATCTGAGCAAGATAAAAACGTTTAGCTACTGGCCACCAGGAGTGCATAAGGATTAGTTTAAACTTCAGTTATAGTGACCTCTAGTGGCATTAAGTTGTCTCTACAATACAAAACCACTGCTGACTTGTTCCAGATCAACATGTGGTTATTAAGCAGCTAAATAAAAGGACAAAACAACAGACTGTAAACCCATTTTTTAAATAAAAAAATAAGGTCTCATGTTTGTGTTTGTTTATATAACCACCAACAAAATGACCAAACTTGGAGGTTGATGTATTTGCTTCTTGCAGCCACAAGGTGGCAGAAGATTACTGCAGTTAAATGCACGTCACATGAGTCTTCATTCTTTTGTGTTTGTATGTGTCAACTCACTCAATGTACATGTGTTTCTTTTCTAAGGTTTTGTGATGTTGAACATAGCCACTATATAATACAAAAGAATTTCAAGTGATGCTACTTAAGTATGTACAGATTTAAGTTAACATTCAGAAAAATATTTTACAGGATTATGTTAAACTGATGGTGTGTTTTATCCTGTGGTTTTATCACATGTCCTGCGACTGTCACTGACACCGTCAGATCCCTGACAAACCAGTCACAACTCACAATAAACACTTTTATTTTCACCATGAAAAATAGACAAAATATCTCCCGTTGACACTAACATGTTCTGTCAACCATGTTTCAATATTATCCAACGATTTTAATTTCTATCTTCCTCTGGTTTCAAATATACATTATTTTGTCTCTTCTTTACACCAGGCAGCAGGAGTTTTACGTTAACGGGCAAACACAGACAAATGTCACATTTTTCACAAACTGTAACAGAGTGTCAAGTACATTACAACACAAAGTACGGAAAGACGTTCTTTGGGTCACCTGCACTGACTCACAGACCACATCTGTTTTCACCGTTAACTGCTTTCACTTAGTCACACCAATAGCTGTGATGTGACATCCAAGGTTCGCCTTCACTGCACAGTCGAACGTGCTTTGAGGAACCCAGAGCCGTGCAGACCATAGGCCTTTTCTCGCTCGTGCGTTTACTTCACGTTTCACTTGTAGCGGAAATAATTCAATAGAGAATGAAAAACAGCTTTTATTCTATGCAGAACGTAGGCGCACACACAGCGGTGACATATCTTTTTAATATGCATGTAAGGCATGACCACCAGTGAAACATGATTTATGTATAGCACGTTTGAAGCCACAAGATGCCTCCCTCCTCTATTTCTCCCTTCCTGACGGCCAATATACTGCCTGTACAGTCTGCCTGCTGCGCTCTGTGAGCATTAACGGTGCATTATTCCACTAACTAGCCCAGCCTCCACTGAAAGTATGAGAGTTCAATGGTCTCAGCAGGTGCTCCTGCATCAGTAACCGATTGCAGAGGAGCAGAGTGGCACAGCAGAATCTGGGGTTTAAAGCCCCACAAAGAAAGAAAGAAAGAAATGCCCATGAATGAGGCTTGTGCCCTCCTGACGCCTTTTCCCACAGAGCACAACAGCAGCATTGATGAATATCAAGTTGCAATCATACACGAGGGGAGGTATTTGTACATTTTCCTGCTCCACACCGCACTGCGCCTGAAGGAGCATGTGCAAAGTCCGCTTTGGTCAGCGCTGACTCGTGACCCAGTCCACCACACCTGTGCGAGAGTCACGGCTGGGGCGACTCAGTCCGCTGTGAGTTGCCTGGCGCACTGAACAGTTCTGAACTGAGGCAGGTACAGTGGAGAGAAGCCGCGCGCTGACGCCGACAGCAGCTCGCTGGAGCCCTCGGGGCCGAGCAAAGGCTGCGACTCCACAGAACAGTCCTCTCTGTTCAAAGCTACGTTTTCAAGCAGCTCAGGTTTTGTCGCCTCTTCACTCCGCCCCTCGTCCTCCTCGCTCCCCTCATCCTCCGCTGGATAGTCCAGTCGTAGGTAATACAAGTCCTTCTCTTTTCTCACCGCCCCTTCTTCTTCTTCTTGCTCCGATGCTTCAGAAAGCTCCTCCACAGAGTTGTAGGAGCGGGAGCGCCGCGGGTCGTCCAGCTCCCACAGGCCTCCGGGGAAAGATCCAGAGATGTCGGAGTTGTTGGCAGAGAAATTGCCCTCATCGCTGGAGCTGCTGCCACTACCATCCTTATAGTCGAGATGAATGGGCTGCTGCTTCAGATCAGAGATCAGCACAGTGGCGTATGTGACCAAAGACTGGGCAGAGCTGTTAACGCTGGCTGGGGGCTGGTCTGCAGGGGGGTCGACTGGCTGTAACTGATCTACTCTCGGGCTTGAAGTGGTTAAAGCGTCCAGATTAAGGACAAAGGAAGGAGCTCCACCTAGGAGCGCCCCGCCCTCCACGGGTTGGGCTTGGTCGACCTCCGAGTCATACCCTGGAGGTAGGGGGACGGATAAAGCCGCGGCTGGGTCGGGAGTTAGGGACACAAGTGGGGCTTGGACTAAAGCCACAGTCAGAGCCGAGAGATCAACCTTGTCCACTATGGCGACTTTGGAAATGTCCTCAGGGGGCAGGAGCAGCGGCCAGGCTGGCAGGCCCTCTGGAGGTCGGAACAGGTGGTCAAAGGTGTCAGCCTGGAAGCAAAAAACAAAATGCAAAAACAAAGTCCAAGGTCATTTAAATTAATAGAGTAAGTGTCCAGGCATAAAGGAGAACACACGTTTAAAATTATTTATGCGTCAAAAGTGATAAACCACTGAAAGATAACTTGCATGGTTTTTCTAGCACTGCCGTGTAGAAACAGCTAGTCTGGCTCTGTCCAACAAAATCCACCAACCGGCACCTCTAAACATCACTTATTAATATTTATTTGAGTGTTTAATCTGTACAAAAAGCAAAAGTTGCGGTTTTACAGGTAGTTGAGTGCCAGACTATTTCTTGGCCCAGAACAGTGACTTCCTGGAGTCAAGTAACCAGCTGGATGCCTGGATACGGGAGCAACGCCTCCCGTATCCAGGCATCATGCTAAGCTATGCCAACTGGCTGTAGCTTCGTATTTAACAGACAAACACGTGAGTGGTAGAGCTCTTCTCCTCTGAACTATTTCATTATATGACTCCAGGTCTAACACGAAGTGACAAATGTTGCACACCATCATGCAAATGTGTCACATTTAAGATCAACGAGTGCATGAAACACGTGTTTTTTGAATACATGTAAAGTTAAAAATCCAAAAGAAGTAAAAATGTTGACCATGAGCCATCATTTAGTAGCAGTTTCCCCGTTCACTTTTTACCTTTTTGAGGTCTAGTCCTTTGGCCCAGGAGCACTTGTTTGGGTTGGGCACATCCTTCCACACATACCTTTTCATCCTGGAGAGAGATGCAGCAGATGTTTAGGTTTCATCTCTCCATCTAAAAGACTTTTTCCCTCCCTCCTTCCCTCCCTCCGCCTGCTTCCCATCAGCTAACATCAAGTGTAATTACACCCTTGTGACCTGTTAAATGTCATCCTCCTAATTTCTCATGGTCAGAGTCTCTGCTCCGTAAATTAGATTTCACCCCATAGATTTCCACCATGTATCACTTCTTACAGGTGTCTAGGTAAAAAGAACCCATTGGATATATGCTGATGCCGTACAATTAATACCTGGTACAAGATTAAATCTGAAATATTGCTGTTGTGTTATTGAAATACCCCAATCTAATTTGATATCAGATGTTTTGGCAAGTTTTGTGACTGAACATCATTCTTGAGTTTAACTCATGTACATATGTGTTTGGAGACTTGGTGTCTTTTCGGTGCACAGGAGTCCTTACTGGTTTTGGGAGAGGACCAGGGTGACAAGCAGGACGATGGAGAGGAAGGAGATGATTATCAGCATCAGGTAGGCTGCAGGGTCTCCTCTCGTGGCTGTAAAACACACATCAGACCCACATTTAGTAACACAATGAAAACACTTTAAATGCTGACTATGATACTAATACAACAACTAAACAAAACTGGTGCATATTGGGCATATTGGGCATACCTGCAGCGTACACTGGCTCGCCTTCTCCATCAGCAAACACAGGGTACAAGTAGAAGCCCCAGTCCTCAGAGCCGAAGAAATCACCTGAAATAATCCACCATAAATCATGCTGGCTGAGTGTACTCGCGCTTTTAGAGTAACACACGCTGCTAACTACAATAATAAAATGAACAGACGGAGAAGAGATTGTGTCACCTCTTAGATAAATGGGACGGTCGGTGTATGGCAGTCTGGCCCATGTTTCTCCACTCTCGCCTTGGGGATGACCGGAGTCCTGTCGCCTCTGTGGAGACCGCTGGACCACCATGGACAGAGGTACAGAGCTGTTGTCCAACAGACTCCAGGACAGAGACACACAGGTGCTGTTGATAGCCAACACACTGAACGAACGCACAGAGCGGTCTGCAGTATAGAAAAGATCAAACTGAGGTGACTACAATGCTTTCATGCGACTTCTACTCTTATGGCTCGAGTTCTATTACACACAAGCTAAAAACAAAATAAAGTTTGCTCCTTGGCAAAAAAGATATTCCTTTATTTGGGTACATACATACACACACACAGTATTTCCTCAGATAGCGGCCGGGGCCTTTATTTACCTGAACTGCAGACGGTACCAGGCCTTTATCTGAGGCAGGCTTGTATTAGAGGCAGGCCTTTGTTTCTAATTCCCTCTGTTTGAGGAGTATAATTGGTCATATTTTAGTACGAAATCACATTTTCCCCGTTAACGCTTCCTGTATCGAATTCAAATTAAAAGCCTTCTAGCGTTTCAGTGGACGGAAACCCTTACACTTAATTTCTTAACAAGGCTTTTATTATGTAACATTTGCAGGAAGCATGTTGTGGGAAGCAAATTGACTTGCAAAGTTCCTGTACAGCGCTTCAAATGTAGCTGCTGCCATCTTGTGGCACTTGTAAGTTACTACAACACGCAGTTTGGCTGAGACGTAAACACACACACGCCTGCAGTGACTGAAATCTGACAATAAGATTTTTGTAAACAAAACATTAACATAGCATCACCTTTTTAAGTTGATTTAGTGAACTTGTTAGCAAACAGGTGAAAAAACCACTGAGGTGAACTGTATGGGTTTGTCACTATGTGCAACACCTTTGACATACATTTAGTCACACGTTCCATTGCCAACATAAAAATATTGATTATAGCTCCTTTACGCAGCATGGTTGTTCATATACAGCCTGTTGACAAAGGAAAAACCTGAATAAATGAGCGGAGAAACATAATAAATGCCGATGCTTTCCATACAGAGGTCCAAAGAGGTCACTGAATGGTTTGCAGAGTATGACGTGAATCACAAGCTACATCAAATACTCTGCTGCTAGTTTGGCTGCTAATAACACTGAAAACAACAGTTTTCTCAAAATATTTACAGGAAAATGTCTAAAAACATCTTCATGGAAAACCATTTGGATTCTGCCGGTTAGTTAATGAAAATACGTTTCTGTGAATTATGAGTCATGGGAGACAGACACACAAACTCGCACAAAAAGAAAACAACCGTATTTCACAGAAATGCCATTTAAAAAAAAAAAAAAATTATAATCTCGTTACCTCTGGTGGACCTCTGCTAATATTATACCCAGCTATGATGTACATTTTATCTGTCAATGGTAGAAGTAAATTTGTCACAGTTAACAGACAAGAAAAATCTGTTCAGCATTGTTTCTGGTGGCTAGCAGCTCAACGCTAAGCGCCTCGATGTTTTCTCTCCAGTACACTGTGCAGCTGCGTCTGTAAGCACGGACCATGAGTCGGATTGACCTTCACCTCACGTTTGTAGACCCGCATGCTTTATTTCACAATGCACTCAAAAACTGAAAACCCTTTTGATCTCAGCTACCGTTGTCTCGTCTTTACTGGAAGACTGCGGCGCCTTGCAGAATTCAAATCACTGCTGAAGAAACCGTCTGCGCTTTCTTGTGGCTGCTTGAATCCTGATGTGTTAGTCTCATCGAGTTGTTTTAGGTTGCTCTTATATTATATTTATGGTTTTTGAAGTGTGGTTTAGGTTGCTTCATGATTTCATAACCACATTTTCATTCTGATTTGTAGCATATTTTGTGTTCTTTCTCTTATATTGTTTGTCTGCAACTCATTTATTTTAATTTTTTTAAGCTACTGTATAGTCTAGGGTTGTCGCTTATGATTATATAATATTTTCACTATCAAGTTATCTTGTTTTGTCCCCATAAAATTATTAATTTAGTCACTACAATGTGAAAAAATTCCCTAGAATTCCCTCTCAATAGTCCGAAATGATATGCAACTGAGACAAGCTGCAAGGACGCACATTTGAAAAGCTAGAACCAACGAAACATTTTTGCTTGATAGTCATTAATGATAATCAAACATGTTGAGGATAGTTCTTGTGTTGAATTAATTAATTCACAGGTCGTCTTAGCTCAGGAAAAACACCATTTTAAAAAAGGCAAATTAAATCACTCGTTTGTATGCTCCTGGACCGCTGTCTGCAAACACACTGTTTATATATATATATACATATATACATATATACATACATACATATATATACATACATACATAGCAGATAAACATAGCAGATAAACATGTAAATGATGAAATGATTTTCCCAAGCAGAAACTCCGTTCATAATTAATAAAAATATATAAATAAAAACATTATGGTAGCTTTTGTCTTGTTTACTTTGATCAGAAGCCAAGATCAAACCAGCAGCATTTTTGTGAAATTGCCTAGCAACACATGTTTGATGCTTGGCATCATGTTAAAGCTGCCAATCTCCCATGGCATCACTTGTTCATAGTAGATAAACCAAATTCTAAAACATGGTAGGGATTTATGGATGTTTAAATGAAAATGATACAGGAAATTATGCAATGCTTGTTAACACATACTTCCTTGCTTACATTATGCTAAACTGTTAACACGCCCCTTTTGTTGAATCACTGCATTCCTTCGTGCATCGTGACTATTCTGAGAGGTTGCCCGCTAGCACTGGTGAGTGGTAGCCAGCAGTAAACAAGTCCCTTCCCCAGCCAGATAATAGCCTTCCCGGCTGTGTGTATCTTTCAGCTTTCATGGGAATGGCTCTGTTCCTCGCTGTGCCAGTCGTGATGCTCTGCCAGCACTTTCCAGCTCAAAGCCCTCCACAGAACCCCAACATTACTCCGTTCCCAAACACATCATTTACAAAAACACTACTTACATATGCCAATGTTTAAGTGTGTGCACACACACACACAAAACTCCCAAGACTAATGTCTTATGCAGCACTATTGCTCTCTTTTCAAGACACATGGGCTCAGGGCTTCTGTGCCTTTTGAAAAAATAAAAAGGCGACAAAGCCATTATGGAGGAAGTGGCATGCTGTGCAATGCGAGAGAGGCATATATGTGTTTATACTTGAGCTCTGCTTATTTCAGTTGCTACACAGCATCATCTTCCATCCATTTTCCTCCTCATGTTGATGCTTGATCCTGGTGAACTGGTCTCATGAAAAGCTCAAACGTGCTACATTATCCTGGTGGGTGGGGGGGTAGCAGGGCTTGGACCCAAACGTAGAAAGCACAGGCAGACTGGAGCAATTTCAGCGGGTTTAACACAATGTTGGCCCACACGTAGGTACGGGTAGGCAGCCAGGTAGGAAGACAGGCAACAGGTAAGTCCAGGTTCTGCAACCGAAGCACCGGGAACATGGAAACTAAGCACATCACAAAAAGTATGACAAGACTTGGGAACAAAGAAAGGGTATAAATAGGAAAGTGGCTAATGAGGGAATCAGGGGCAGGTGAGTAATGGAGAGCAGTTGTAGATAATCAATGAGACAGACAGGTAAGAATTTCAAAATAAAGACTACAGCGGGCCACTGTTAGGTCCCCTTGAATGTCTGGACGAAAGCAGGGATGATGGTCATACAGCAAGTAAAAAAGTGAAGTCAAATGAAGCAAAAACATATTTGGTATTTATTTATAGCAAAAAAGTCTGGCTGACCAGTCACTGGTAATTACAGTGTACCAGTGATTAAGTATTTAGTTTCCAGACTAAGGGGTCCAGGTATATGTGTCATCCTCACCCTTTGCTCATATTTAATCCCTGATATTTGCAAAAACTAATGTTCTCCCTCAAAGTTGTTGACTGGAAGCATCAGATACAGTTATTGCTATGTACACAGGGGATGTTGACTATAATTCACCAGCATTGTTTACAATGACATTAAACATCTGTATCAGTGTATGGGCTCATCACAAGGCAGCCGAAATAGTGCATATTCCTAAATAAATTAGTGTTTAATCAAAATACAACGCAACAAATCTGGGGGTAGAGTAATATTCCAGAAAAGCAATATGGGCTGGTTTAAACAATTAAGCTTCCATGCGTGCTCTGTACGATGGCTACTTAAAGCCAAAAAGATACATGCACATTAGTAGAACAGTGTGAGTAATGCTGCGTTCACATGGAATCAGGCAGATGGTAGACAGCAAACCGAATATCATTTTAATGGACGATAGCAGGATGGTAAAATTAGGTGAGGCCAACACCTAATTAACAGTCATGGTAGAGACCACTGTCACCCAAACTTCTTGCCGTCATCTGTGATGGAATTTCCTAACGGATGTTACCCAGAGGAAAACATGGGCGCTCTGGACAACGAGAAGCCAAAAAATATCTAATTATCAGGCAAACAAAAAGGGATACACCAAGTGCAGTTCTCCTCTCACCATCTATGTTGGAAATTAATGAATGGCCTCACGTTTTGGAGGGAATTTAACATCAATTTTAAAGTTTGCAATGGAATATTAAGAGAAAGCTGCATTTTGTAGCTTCATGCCATTACTAGGATGAGGATTATGTGAAATAGATGCGAAAAAAATGTAATCAATAAATCTTTTTCCATTCTTTGTAAACAATGCGACATAGCATTGGTCATGCGTGTTTCGTTTTGCCGTCCCGTCACTCTGTTGGACCGTTTGGTTTTCCCGTGCCATCTTGAACTCCCAATGAGCGATATAGATAATGAATGAATGAATCCTGAACGTGTTGTCCGTTTACCATCTGCCTGATTTCATATGACAGCAGCGCATCTGGGGTACCAATAAGGGACCTATTACATTTTTTTTTTGCCTAAACCTGACTAGACATTAAACCGTGGTTATATATGTAGCTTTGTAGCTTTTCTGAAGGCTCAGACAAATTGCGTTATTCTGCATCAGATCTGTTCACATATACTTATTTTATCATTTCGCCTTGAGGACTTGTTGGGTAAAACGAATCATGGGATAAATGTGGAAGATTATGTGTGCAGGCCAAATGCTGTGTGCGGCTGACAACAGAAGACGCAAAGCAAAGTCCCATGCACAAAAACACAAACCAAAAGAAAAAGAAAGACACAATGCGAGACAATGCAGAATGATACTTAAAAAGCTTTGGTGGGTTCTAGTGTAGGAGGTGCTGTCAAAAGGGTTCACCGGAGCCATCTTTGAATAGAATTAAATGGAGCATTTTGTGTTTGAAATGAGACTAAGCAGCATTTTTGTCGCAGCCTGATGCGGTGAAAACAGAACGTTTTATATCTCCTTACGCAAGATTTGCATATCAAAGCTCCCCGTGTTTTGATATCATTACAGTGTTTGGAGTGGGCAAGTGTGGTGGGATTTTTTGATAAACAAATCAATGGGACGTTCAAATCTGATGTCAGGTATTCCAGATTTTTCTTTGGTCCTGAGGGCTGGTTGCAACCCAGATTTGCATCACAATAGCCTCACTCGCACACCTCAAACAAACGGACTCATTAGAATTCCAGCGGGAAGAGCCAATTTAGTGGGGGGGGGGGACACTTTAAACTCCAGAACAATCGCTGCTTCTCTCTGAATTTATAGGCATTACCCTACTGATCATTCCGGAGTCGAGGCTTAAATCTAAAGGTGACCGAGCTTTTGCCATCAGGGCCCCTCGACTCTGGAATGACCTCCCCGATGAGATAAGGCTCGGAGAGTCAGTATCCTCTTTTAAATCACTTCTTAAAACCCATTTTTATAGACTTGCTTTTACGTGATGTCGTCCTGATATTGTTAGTTTATCATTCTTATATTGGTTTTGTTTTAACATTGTCATATATGAGTTTTAATTCTTTTTACTCTTTTTTCCTGTTTTTTGTTTTCTTTTATCTGTGTATCTTGTTTTTTGCTTTGCGTGTCAAAACACTTAGTAAAACTCTGTTTTTAAAAGGTGCTATACATATAAAGTTATTATTATTGTTATAACTATGATTGTGGTTTTCATTCAAATCCCCCATGTTATTTTGGATATGAGGATATCTTTCTTCTTTCTCCAAGTCACTTCTTTATTTTCAGAGTGCTTTATTTTTCAGAGTGCTTATTTATATTGATAAAAAAAAATATGTCAAGTACAAATTATCAGTTAATCTGATGTTTGTTTTCCAAATAATTGCTTAATCGTTTGTCAGAAAATAGTGAAAACTGCCCATTACAAGTTCCCCATGTCCAAACAACAGTCCAAAATCAAAAGAGGATCTACGTCAGATTAAATAAACCAGAGGGAAAAATATAACTGCTCTCACTGACCAGCTGGATCGTGTGAAGGTTTGGTGTTTCTGATCAATAAATTACTGCTGATTAGTCAACTATCAAAATTGTTGACGATTGGTTCTCTGGCCAGTCTACTTGTATTTTTGGTTTGCAACCAGGGGCACGGGCTTGGTTTTAACGTTGGTATCATTCGCAAAAAGATGGACAGGCTGTGGCTAATGTAGGTTATAATAATATCCATGTTCTACTGACCTGCAGTGTGTACATATAATGCCCATAATGACCCATTTAATAACTCACAACCCACTCGAGGGAAGGCGTTAGATTAAGAGCCATTAAGGCCACACTTTAAGGTTATTGATGTCAAAGATGATAAATGTTTGCCTACAGAGAAATATTAGCCAAGATGTTAGTGGCACACTAGTCAGTCTACAGTGTCCTCACTTTTTCGCTCGAGTCCATTTTTCCTAGCGGTATAATAAAGTGGGTTGGTGTTAAAATTACATGTTTGAGCAATTAACAAATATTGGCAGGGACAATCCAGTAAAATGGATATATCGCTGCGACTGTCCACACCCAAGTCCAAAGGTAGTGGGCTAGAGGGCTTTGTCACTTGAAACATATAGATACATATATATGGCGCATCACTACATCTTTTATAGAACAAGTGGAGATTGCACAGATGTAAACAACTATTGTCCTTTTTCAAGTTGTCCCGACAGGCAAAAGTCCTGGAAACGCTTGTCAGTTAACAGCTGAAGGCATTTCAACTCTAAGGTGTGGCAACCCAGGGGGACTCAGAAGCAAGAGTCACCATAAAGTAGGAAGCTCAGAGACCGGTGGCGAGAACTTAAAGTGTCTTTTAATAATGACTTTTAAGGGAAAGGGGAAGAGGGGTCAAACCTCTGTCCAAGGTCTTTGTTGCCGTGGCCTTCATTAATGTCAGGGGTTGTCCCGCCGTCCTGAGGGGCAAAGCAGAGAGAGCGGCAAGTCTTTCTATTTACTGTCATTTTGAGTCCGATTGGTTTTTCTTCCCGGCCAACACTCACTCCTCTTTACAGCCGCTGGCGAAAAGCCTCCTCAGTGTAACCTCTCGCTTCGTTGTCCTCCCCTTATTACCCGATGGCTTGCAGGTGTGACCGATTCCACGCGCCCAGAGGCTGCAATGCATGTGAACACTATCACCTCCCCCAGCCTCAGCTTGGGGACCAGCCTCCTGTGCTGGAGTGGCGTGGCCGTTTCCCCTGGTCTGCAACAAAGAATGAAAGTATATTTTACATCTAGACTGCTGAGACTGCATGCTGATATACGCACCTTGTCACACCTGTGGTATTCGCCCTCAGGTCCTTGCAACTAGACCCACACAGTAATTATCAATCATTTATCTCTTTCTCAACACAGGCCTCTTTCGCGAGGCTCGCAGTTGTGTTAAATCATGAACTTGGCTGCGATATTTGGCAAGGACTTCTCTTGGATGTGGTCCAACAACAGATGAAATGGTACAATTATTGTAAAATGAAATGTTCGTTGTGGGAGTTAGAGTGGATTTTTCTTCCGCCAGCTTCGCTATGCGTGTACATTCCTTTGTGTGAATTTCCTTGATTCTCACCTTTTGAACCAGAATAACAAAGAGGGCCGTGAGTGGTGGTTTTTCTGAGCCTTATTAATATCACATTGTCTGTAAACATTAATTAAGGCTCTGAACAATTGTGTGTAATTACTACACACAATTGTATCGCTTTTCACCCTTGATATCATGGATTTGAAGGGTCAAGGCTAATATAGTAAGTAAGCGTGTGCGACAGGTGACAAAAAGGATCATGCCTAAATAAATGACTGGGGAAACACTATTAAAGGTTTAATGAGTGTGGAAATGATGTGAATCGTATGCTATGGCCTTCACAGTCACCAGATCTCAACCCAAATGAAAACCTATGGAAGATTTTGGATAGTCTTGTACTTGTGATCAATATTTTGTGACCAAAAAGAATACCTCAGCACACTGTTTTGCAAAAGTAACAACTTAATTAATTAAAGGCTTTTGAATTTTGGCAAAGAAACGTGCCTTTGCATTTGTTGGTAATAACTTACTGATCACAAAGCAAAGTACAAGACTGAACTCTCTCCGTTTTCGGTTCCTTCACATATCCAATTCCTTCTTGGTGAGTTCTAAAGCCAAAAGGAGAGCTGATGTGCAGAGGGC
The DNA here is from genome assembly GCA_036023855.1 of Gadopsis marmoratus. Lineage (NCBI taxonomy): Eukaryota > Metazoa > Chordata > Actinopteri > Centrarchiformes > Percichthyidae > Gadopsis > Gadopsis marmoratus. The sequence continues at coordinate 25,310 of JAVQJF010049100.1, forward strand.
GCAGACAGCAAACAAGACAGGGGGAATGCATATGTGAAATGTCTAATGGGAGGATCTGTAAATAAAGCTCGAGGCTTGATTCTGCCGCGGCTCCAGTGAGTAATTTAGCCCAGACAGAAATCCATAAATGTGACAGAAGAAATGATGAGGAGTGATGCCTCTACTTGTGTTAAAACCGCTGAACTATATGAGGCCTCTCCATTGATCATCCTGAAAACTCCTGTGCCAGAAAGAGTGCAGCTACATACACAATATACTATCTATAATTACCTAAAACATCTTCCACTCACTAGATATATACTTTTGAGAGATATGCATACTCAAAGTTGTCCTTTTGTTTCGTACTGTGTCATGTGGACAACCATCTTTATCAAAACATAATAAAAAAACTGTCATAAAAAATAAAAGACAAGAACAAACAAACCAAACTGAACGGACCCAGAAAAGATGTCTTATGGGCTGTGCAGTAAATTTGACATTATTGGTGGAGATCCAGAAACTTAATTCAGCGTTGTCACCATCTCAAAGCCGTCCTCTGAAAATTACATCATAAACTACAAACAGTATTAAAACGTATGATTATTTTTGTTTGTTTTTTTGGAATCTGTGAAGCACTTTTGCTACTACGACATGATTTCTGATTCCAGCTCCTCCTGTCCACATGTCGAAGTGTCCCTGGGCAAGACATTGAACCCTAAGTATAAAGTGGGCAGTGATTTTGGACACAGCCTCTGAGATTCTGACTACCGTTCAATACCACCAGCTGTCAGTCATTTACACTAATGAGCTAGCTGCTAGCTAGCTACCTGACTGAAAATGTGATGCATCAGCTAGAATGTTCATCTGCAGAAAGACTTACAGCTCGGCTGGCAGCAGTCACCATTATAGCAGCCATATCATATCAGGGCCATAGATGAAACCTTTCATGTAGCCGGATTAATAATCATACTCAGTGACGGCTGGTGGTGACATTGGGTGGGGGGGCTGACAAATGCATTGTACCCATCAATAGTTTACGCTGCAGCAGCAACAGCATCATATCAGATACCAAGTTACAGCAACACTTTAT
>JAVQJF010049113.1:0-17892 GCA_036023855.1 Gadopsis marmoratus
GTCTTATTTTTTTATTCTTTTATTTATTTCTCTTTATATTTCCACATTTATTGTGATATTCTTTTATTCTTTTATTTACATATTTATTCTTTATTGTGGCACTCCTATCATTCCATAGGACCCCTAACAGGTCGCTGGGACAACAGAAAGGAAAGCGACACCTGGGTCTCCCCCCCCCCACCTTTCAGCTTCAGCTTAGTGTTGGAAACACCAGAGCATCCTTCCAGGAGAGGAGCACGCTGGATGGACAGAAGGTACTCACAGCCTCAAGGGCTACTTGGGAGTAGATGTTTGAAAAGGTCCCCCTTCCTGCAGCCCAGGTGCTGCCACACACTAGTCAGGATGAATGCAACACTTCGCATGTGACATAAGGAATTAGCCCGCAGGTAAAGCTCCCTTCATCACATGGGTGCAAAGCTGCTGCTGCTGCAGGGCAGCTAATCCCCTTTACCTGCCTACAGGCTGTATAGTGGGCCTGCTAATGCCCACCGAGCCCCCCCGCAGACTCAGACTCTGCAGGACCCGGCGGCGCTTCTCTTCGCCGTTGGGGTGAAACCAGGCGTGTCCCGGCGCCATGAGGCGGGCCGCGCTGCGCGTCGCCTCTTCCGTCCTCGGCTCTCTGTGCGCCGGCGGCAGCAGAGGCGGCGGACTCTGCGCGATGGCTGATCTCCGCTCCGGACATGTGGTGTTCGACAAGCCCAAGGTACGTTACCCGCCGCCGCAGCGCCGAGCGGGACACGTGTTCAGTGGGAAGCCGCGCGGGTCGTTGGCGGGCGCACTCGTCTGGTTTTCCCTTCCGGTGTGAGACGATCAGACGCGCTGGAAGGGGCAGAAAAGACCAGAGCATCCGTGTCAAAGACGGGAGCCAACGTGCCCCGGCTGCTGTTCTGTTAGATTCTGGTCAGCTGTGGGTGTCTGAGGCTCGTGGAGACACACGGAGGAGTCGTTCCATCTCAGCTGGGGACAAGAGCTGACAAGCTGCGATGGATGAAAGCGTCTTTCCATCACTGTATATATATATATATGCTTTTTAAAAAACCACTATATAATGTAGACAGAGCAGAGATTTCAGGCATCATGGGATGCATTCGTGGGATGAAGGGAGTCACTTTTAATTCACTGCTGGGAGCACTTGTTGTTGTTGTTGTTGTTGTTTGCGTTATCTTGCCTGATTCCTTTATGGGAGGTATTTTTGGCACCATAACAAAAACGGCATAAAGTGAAACTCCAATTCAGTCCAGTTGTATTTACATGGCGTCGTAACAAAGTTATGTCAGGGCCTTTCTTCATACAGAGCAGGTCTGAGGCCGACTCTTTATTCACAGAGTCCCAACAGTTCCCACCGTGAGCAGCACCGGGAGACAAGTGTCAAGGGAAAGACTCCCCTTTCAACAGGCAGAAACCTCCAGCAGAACCCAGACTCTGGGTTGGGGCGGCCACGTGCCTCGAAATGTACCTTTTTATTGTCAGCCAGTCTGGCGTGCACATCAGGCACGCGTGCATGAAGCGTACGCTCGCTGGTGCCCTTTGGAGCCTTGGTTTTGACTTAGCATGCACAGTCTGCACCGCGAGCTGGCTGCTGATAAGACGAGGGGAAATGGCTGTAACGGCTCGTCCACAGAGAGACGTGTGCTCTGCTGCCACAGTGTGCGAGTGTGTTGGTGGAGAGGCCACGACGTGTAAAAGGAGAGATATGGATGCGTGCCGGCCGCCTGCACAGATACTCTCATCAAACATTAATGCGATAACCACTCGAGGCCGTGCCCGTTGCAGCCGCCGGGCTTCGTGTGCCGACACTGGTCACAGCGTAGAAGCTACAGGGCTGTTACACTGTGTGGCCATGTAATAGTGACAGCAGGGCTGCAGCTAAACGATTATTGATTCATCTCCTGATTATGTTTCTGAATTAATCCATCAATTGTTTGGTGAAGAATGCGTCTTAGAATCTTCAAATGTTTGGGGGGGGGATGTTGTCCAAAAGCCCTCAAAAGGTGCAGTTCATAACGATGCAAATCCAGAGCAACAAGTCGAACCAGAGCATGCTTGGAAATTACTTGAAAAAGAACCAAATAGTTTCAAAACTCGTTTCAGCTCGAAGATTGATCGGCCTGTTTGCTTCCAGTGACTTTCTGTTCCGGGCGCAGCCTGGATCAGATGAACGTTATTAAAGGACAAATATTGGCATAAACAAAAAGACTGACAGCTGTAGGGCTGCAACCACTTTAACGGGTATTTAAAATGATAGAAAACAGAAAGACAGCAAAACCTCACAAGTGAGAAACTGAAGCTGCGGAACGTTTGGTATTTTGGCTTGATTCGATTCATCTGACTGGAAGAAATGCCTGTAAATGTTTTTCACAGCCCATGGTGACGTCTTCAAATTGCTTGTTTTGTCCAACCAACGGTCTAAAATCCAAAGGTATTCAGATTCACTATTAAGTAGCACAAAGACAAACTGCACATCTTCACATTTACAAAGATGGAGCAATGGGATTTATTTAGTTTTTTACTTGAAAATTTACTTCGATGGTTATTTTATTATCAAAATAGTTTAATTTTCTTGTCGATTCAGCTCTTTTTATTTTGCGATATTGACAAAACTGTCTGCTTCCAGTGACTTTCTGGTCTGCTTCATGAATCAGATGGACATTATTAATGACACAAAGACATAAACAGAAAGATAAATCTGACAGGGGCTAAAATGAGGCATTGATTGAGTAACAAGGGGAATTCACTTATGAACGTCTCATATTTTGTGGCTTCGCAGAATTGTGTAACAGAACCCGTCTGGAGGTCCATCGTCAATCTTGCATAAACATCCTAAAAAAGATTGCACACATCTTCAATCAATCCTGCAGAAGGCTGCAGAAATGCAGATTCAGATTAGACAGGAAGTGCTGCGTATACTGAAAGACTTGCCACAGGATTTCCTGACCGTCAGATGGGTTAAGCAGCTGCTGGTATCTCTGACACACGAAGCCTTTAAGGAACGATGGTTGACATAAACTCAAACAGTTTGAAGACTAAACATCTGATCTCGAGAGCTTTTCTACATTTGACCCACAGATGGACACAGCTGTGCACGCTTGTATGTACTAGAGACGTAGTCAGGGGGTAAGGAAGCAGCTCTGAAAAGTAAATGGTTATAATTAAGGCTGCGATGAACAAAAATGTTCTGAAAAGACTGCACCTTAATTTCATTGTTGATTAATCGGCTGATCACGTTCTCGATTAAACATTTCTCTCTAAAATGTCAGAAAGAAAAGCCCCCGAAAAAACAGTTGAAAATGTCGTGTCGTAGCAGATTTAATCGAGGGCTGATCAACATAACCCTGCTCATTGCATTCTTCATCACCATCATCGTCCTCCCAACCAGAAATAAGGGCCGAATGTCTGCGGTGGGGAAATCCTAATGTAAATTTCACCCTGACGCCGATGAGCATCGTGTTAGGCCTCAGTTGTTGAAGGGGAGGCGCAGATTTATTGGCGTCATCTGCCGGAATAAATCAAGGCTCTCAGCGCCGGGAAGGGGAGCCAGAACTGGTCCTTCTCTGGCACCCATTGCCTTTTCACCACACGTTGCCAAGTCATGCTTTGCATTCAATGATGGTGCTGCGGCCAAAACGCTGAACTTCAACACCACCACCACCACCGACGCTCTCTCTTTTAAACACCAGTGGGCATCTGACCTTTTTTCAGCGCTTCTCTTCTAAACTGCAGCATCCAGTCAGACTCTGACAGACAGCAGTATCCAGTCTTGCTTGAAAATCATTTGATTTGACTGACTGATCAATTATGTATTATCTCATCCACAGGTTGAGCTACACGTGCATCTGGACGGAGCCATCAGGGTGCAGACTATTCTTGACGTTGCCAAGTAAGTTAGTTTACTCTCCGTTTTATCGGAATTCTTCAATATTGACTTTAGATTTTGTACTGAGATCCAGACACACAGATAAGAGAAGAGAGCATTAGTGTTCTTTTTATGAGGTTTACTTTACCAGTTTTATTGATTAGCTGTACTTCTGAACGTTATTAATCAATAAAGAGCAAAATATTGGCTTATGACAGATATGTTGTTTGGCCAATAAGTAACAAGAAATGGCAGTGCATAAATGCAAAAGATATGTCTGAGGTCTTCTGGAAACATTGTCGCCATTACAAGATGTGCGCTCACAACATTTCTTGGTCGCAATTCTTAAATAACCAGATAAAAAAATGTCAATAGCTCAGGCTTCAATACATCAAACATCCCTCTGCTAGAATGTAAACTAGATATATACATTTTGGGTTTAAATGAAACAAAGTACTTATTTAAATTTCAACCGTTTCTTTTTTCCCCCTCTCTCCTCCTTCCAGGAGACGCGGCATCCCTCTGCCAGCAAATACCGCAGAGGAGATGACGAAGATTATTATCGTCAAGGAGCCTTCCACCCTCACCACGTTCCTGGGCAAGTTCGCAGAGTACATGCACGTGGTTGCGTAAGTTCAGTTTCATAATTACCAAAGGTGTTTTCTTGCTGAGCAGGTGACGGCGAGGGCAAAGAGCAAGATATGAGTGATTAAGAGTCAGGGTCCGCCTCATTCGCCTCATTAGCCTCATTAGGATTGTTTCTCCAACGAGGTCTACGTTGAGGGACAAAGTCCAGTTTGTTATCACACCAATGTTATGTTATGCATATTAATATGACGCATCTAAAGCCTCAGTGTGCAGTATAGTTTGTCACGGATGGTATTGGGATGTAAGACGCAGCAGGATTATGTAACGTATTTCTGTAGCATGATGGGGGGAGGGAGGCTGATTTTTAAATGCCGGACATGCAGGACAGGAACATTACCATGAGATCAAGTGTCACCCTGGCAACCAAACTAAGAGGAGGGTAAAGATGCTAGGGGACCCTTTCCGGTGTCACTCTGTCTTATATTTAGTCCTCCAGTGACGGGGCTGAACAGTTGCCCAAATACAGTCTTTCAGATACTCAATGGCCGTGAAAGCTTTCAACAGTGGCGGTCTGTAGCGGGCTGGACCGCAGCGCGCAGTCCTGAATGGGCCGCTCTGTATCAAGGCTCTTGAAAGCCCTGTGTGCAGTGCGGCTCCAACAACACAGGGAACTTGCTAGCTGAGTGGTGGTGTGTGTTTGGAGAGAGGGGGGTGGGGGGGTGACGAGAGAGGACGCCGGGGAACAACAGGCACTCGGACCTGCGCGACGTGCATTCAGTGCTGGAAGCGGCGGTGGTGGTGGTGGTGGTGTCCGTCATGTGATGAGGGCCGGCGCGTGTGCTGATGAGTCAAAAGGAAAGAGGGAACTGGAGCTGTGGTTTTGACCTGATATTGTCACAACACTACTCTGTATTGTCATGCAGCACAAACAATAGGGGCAGGACGGACTAAGATGTTTTAGGTGTGCAATGTGATCATCTCAAGGTTAGGGACTGGAGGAACATTTCTTGGAGGGGGGGGCTGAATCTTATATTTCACTTTATAAAAAAAGTAATGTAATGTTCAACCATTAAAAAATTAATGCATACTGTCATCCTTATTTCTACTCCTTGTTCTACTGGTTCTGTCTCCTTCTTCTCTGGGTGTACTGGCGGATCATGTTACAGATAATGATCTACACACTGCCACCTGGAGGGAAACACTGCCAACTTGTTTTTTAACTAGGCCTAGTATTATTATTATTCTTTTTACAAAGGTTAAAAATACAGGAGATTTGTGGGGTAAATATTTAAACGGGAGGACGGCGGGATAGAAGGAAAAATACGGGAGAATCCCGGGAGAAACGTGAGGCTTGACAGGCCTGGTGCAGATCAAAACTGATATATTGGTTCTAGTGATGAGAAATAAAGTCCCGATACAGAGACAATCACAATGAATATACTGTGAGTTGCACATAGATGTGTAGGAGGTGTTTAAATGAAATCAGCTACATACAGCATTATGTCAACAAAGTCAGCAAAGCTGTCATAGTTTACATGACTGATTAACTTTGGCTAATGGTTTTATTTGTACCACTGAAATAAGAGATTATTGGAGGCAAAGGGCAGCGTCATTGATTTTGTTTTTCTTATGTTCCTTTCCAGTGGAGACAGAGATGCCATCAAGAGGATAGCCTATGAGTTCGTTGAGGACAAAGCCAAGGAGGGAGTGATTTATGTCGAGGCCAGATACAGCCCGCACCTCCTGGCTAACACTAAAGTGGATCCCATACCATGGAACCAGACAGAGTAAGTCTTTTCTTCAATAGCTGCAGGCGTCGAGGGAGCGAGACGTTAAGTTTGGCTCATTGCATCTTCTCTTTTCACCGTGTCTTCTTCACTCAGAGGTGACGTGAGCCCAGACGAGGTGGTGCGCCTGGTTAACGAGGGCCTCGGCGAGGGGGAGAGGGCCTTCAAAATCAAAGCCAGGTCCATTCTATGCTGCATGCGCCACATGCCAAGTAATGAACTGTTCATGCTCCTGTCTGCCCAAACAACCTTGTGAGATAAGGTTTCTTACTGTGCTGTCTTCTGTCCTGTCCCAGAGCTCCGCCTCAGTTACTCTCAGTAGATAATGAGCAGGAGTGCCACAGAAACACATGTTGTTCATGTTATAAATCCATACTATTCTCATTATAACCTCTTCTACACTATCCAGTGGAAACCATGTATCTTCAAATTTGGTGATTTTGATTTTGGGTCGAGAAAATTCACTTACTTTTTAAGCCAAATAAACCACTAAGAGCAACCCTGTACTTTGGCACAGTGGTGCTTTGAGCTAAACGCTAACATCAGCATGCTAACTTGCTCATGATGACAAACATGCTAACATGATGATGTTACGCAGGTACAATGCGTGTTAACATGATAACATTTGGTGATTAGCTCTAAGCACAAAGTGCAGCTGAGGATGATGGGAATGTCATTAGTTTTCCATTATAAATCATAACTTTGACCTGGGAATCAACAAAGTGATACCATGAATGTGTGGACAGGATTTTATGGCAATCCATCAAATAGTTGTTGAGATAATTCAGACTGGACCAAATTGGTAGAACAATGGATATTGCCATCCCCAGAGCTACATGCTACATGCTACATGCTACATGCTAGCAGTTTACATGCTACTAGCATGTAGCTAAAGAAGCCATTGGATTATCTGAAAAATACATCGTCACAAAGCTGAAACCAGCACAGTTGTCCTTAGCTAATGAAAAGTAGATGTTTTGGAGATACATGGGGTTTTACAAGACAGTACTAATATGTGTTATACTTGTACTATTAGTGGTACTTGGAGTAGTAGCACAAGTACTACCACTTGGTAGTAGTGCTAACAGCAGCTGTGTGCAGTAACTGAGGTAACAGCAGTTGCTGTATCAGAAGCAACCGTGACTATTAGATACGTCTGCTGCACATCTGCTCTGCTCCATTCATGCAGCTGTTTCCTGTGTAACCCAACGGCCAAGTGCAATTCATATCTGCCATTCTGTATTTCACGAGAAAGTACATCATGTTTTCATACAGCAGTGAAAGTCCAGATGTGACCCAGCAAATTCGAGGAACAGTTCAACATTTTGGGAAATGTGATTACTCGCTTTCTCGCCGAGAGTTAGAACACCGATACCACTCTCATGTCTAGTTAGCCTAGCTTAGCATAAAGACTGAAAACGGGGGGGGGGGGGGGGACCGCTACCCTGGGGCTGTCCAAAGGTAGCAAAAGCCGCCCACATTAAGCTAACTTCGTGTTTCTCATGCAGACTTGCGAGTGGTATCAACCTTCTCATCTAACTCTCAGAAGGAAAATGTCAAACTGTTCCTTTAAGGACCAGTCCTGGTTACTGTCATCCAGGCAAATACAGTTGGTTAATGTTTTCCCGCGCTTGTCACACCTGTAGATTGATGCAGATGGATGTAGCATGATGCTTAGTATCGTCACTTTTCATCCACGCGTCATCTGCATGCGTGCGTTTGGCTCGGCAGGACCAAACTGTGTGGTAACATATGTACGTTTTAAATCCTCCAGACTGGTCCATGGATGTCGTGGAGCTGTGTAAGAAACATCGCAACGAGGGAGTGGTGGCCATTGACCTGGCAGGTGACGAGTCCCTCAACTGCGAAGCCAGTTCAGGACACCGGGATGCGTATGAGGTAATACCAACATAATACCAACATAGCATGAGTGAGGTTAAGAAGCTTTGGCGGGGTTCTTATTTCGTTTTGTATACCTTAATCGCAGGCTCACTTGGCAGACACACAGCAATTGCATTGCAACAACAGCGACAACGGTAATCAAAAAGGTCTTCTAAACGCCAGCCTGCTTTGTGAAAAGGCGCTTGGGTTCTTACACAGTTTAACAAGACGCGTGATGGCTGCTGGAGGAAACATTGCAGGCCGTGTTATTACAGAAGTAGACTGCTTGCGTTGGAGCTACAGTGCAGCGGGCGTAACGTTTACTTAGAACGCCTCTTTGAGGTTGCAATATCATTTTTTAAATCCTCCACCTCATGTTCCCGCAGGCTGCATGTGGATGGAAATATGGCTGCGGTTTATCACACCAGCAACCTTCAGGAATCCTTAGAAAGACTTTGAAGCTCTGTCTTATAACGACACAGAGGACGGATGGCTTCAGATGCTTTCCTGCAGCTTCGGCTGTAGGGATGGCAATGGTCCACACTGAAACATCTTGACAACTTATAGGCTGGATGGCCATGAACGTTTGCACAGATGTTCATGGTTCTCAGACAATGTAGGTTACTGACTTTGGCAATCGACCCTGAATTTTCATCAAGCGCCACCAGAAGGTCAAAGTTATCAATTAACATCTACTTTGGTGATTAAGATGCCCCTGACTTTTTGCTTCAGACATTCGTGTCACCCTTGAGGATGAACTATGGCAGCTTTGGTGAAGTCTTATAATAAGAATAATACCATATATACCTATAATAATAATTATAGGTCAGTGTGAGCATGTTAGCATGCTAACATCAGCCGTTAGGTCAGAGCGCCACTGTGCCTGGAGCTGCTAGCATGACTGTAGAGTCTTGTTTAATTATATTTTATGTAACACGTTCCTCTCCCTAACCACATGATTCACCATCTACCATTAACCTGTGGGATAGCCCTCTGCTGCCATGGAGATGTGCTTATTGTCATAATGCCGGGCTTTGTGAAACAGATTTGTGCTCAGGTGTCACTGCTGACGGGCAGTTTCACTTTTCCTATTCATTGTCAGAGAATAGTGTCAAACTGATGAGGACGTATGTGTAACCGACACAGTCTGTTAGTAAAATCTGATTCTCCCAAACCAATGTCCTCTTAAGCTCTAAGGCCTCTCAGAAAAAATACTTCAATTTGATTTTCTGCCAGCATTTACTGATTAATTCAGGGAACACCACAGTAAGTAATCAATTTTGCCTGTCAGATCAAAATCAATGTGGTAGATTAATCAGTTAATAGACTACAGCGCTGGTGGACCAAGTCACACCCGAAATTAATTGCTTGCAGCCCTTATATTTTATACATTTGTCAGTCTAATGTGAAAATTAATTGTGGTGGAAGTTAATTGTCCTTAAAGACATTTGACTCTGTTACTGTGATTATTCTGATGTTTTGTTATTTTAGTCATAGATAGTTTAACATTACATGACATTTCCGCTAACAACTTCTGCCCCTGGTTGCTAGAAACACAATAAACAGGCACAAGGGTCAGGACTCACAGAGCTGTTGATGTTAACGTCGTGATAGTGTAGGGGTGTAAAGGTGGGCAGAAAACTAAATGAAAATTCTTCACCTGTGAGTCAGAACATGGCAGATTTTCCATGAGCGTGGCGTTCAATACGGTGTAGAAGGGATGCACTAAACACTTTACGTAGTTAAAAGTCTTTTGAGACATACAGTTCTGGTAAATAGTTCATAAACTGGCCATAAAATCTAAATAATCCAGAGCTGTTGCGTGACAGTTTGCATAGTATAGTATTTGTAGATGTTGCACATATTTTGTTGACTGGCTCCAACTCCTAATGATGCAATACCATTTTAACCATTTAAATGATTTGTTCATAATCGTTCTACACGACACTAACTCACATTTGCTAAATCCTATAAGCACCCTGTTTTTAAATGTTTCTGAAAACTTGTTTTTATCAAAAGGCTTTGGTGTTAGATATTTGTATGTATGAAGCATAATCAAAAGTGTGTATAGTATCTATAGTATATGATTTTGATTATGTATGACTTTTTCCCTTGTAAAGCACTGTAATATCTGGTTTTGATAAGTGCCATATATGTAAGACTACAGTTCTCCAGAAAAGGCTCTGAAATCCTGTCAAGCTGAATCGATATTGATGGAAGAAATTAGAACTTGCTTCAATTATCAACAAGAAGCAGACCTTCCGGAGCAGAGTGCGCACTAAGATTGAGGGTTATCGTCATAAATGCATGACCTCTAGATATACACGTGCCCGAGGTTAAGAATGCTAAAGTGAAAACACTTGTGTATTTAGTTTCCCCTCTATGACGCAGAACACATGCTGTAAAAATATCCATGTCATTCTTTATTTCACTGTAAATCCAGTGGAGAATGTTGCTTTAGTACGTTGATGTACTGTAAGAACACAACGTCTTTTCCCCTCTGAAGCAACACGAGCGTGTACAGACGCCTGTCCAAATTCTGGAAGGCGCCTCGGTAGATGCTGCAGTGTTGCAGATGTGAAAGGCAGATGTTTGTCTGCTGATGTGTTCCATGACTGATTTTGTTGGCAGGAAGCGGTGCGCTGTGGGGTCCACAGGACAGTCCACGCAGGGGAGGTGGGCAGTCCGTCTGTGGTGAAGGAGGTAAGCTTCTCAGCGATAACATGGGACATTTCTGAACAGGGTGAGCCGTCCGAGAACACGTAACAGCAACTGAGCAAAACAATGAAGTCACGCACTCACAAATAGACATGGACAAACCGGTATTAGAGGCAGAGATCCAAAAGGAGCAAGACGAGTATTATGTTTGTCCTTGACAGAGCACATTGGGAGGGTCTTGGACTGGAGATTTCTATTTCAGCATTCCAGAGTGATTTGCATCAGCGGCAACAAAAGCAGGAAGGGGTACACAAACACATACAAATACAAATACATATGCGTAGGTGCATATGCTGTGCTTATTTTCATCTCAGCTGCTACGTCTCAACCCCTTTACTGTAAAACTACAGTAAGTGTCGGTGGACGGTGGCTGCCATAATAAGTGGCCTCTCTGTAAGGAAGCCATCCTTCAAAGTGACAGTTCAGCTATGTTGCAACAGTTGCCTCTCGAAATAGCCTGCAGATTCTGCTGACATGTACCACCACATGGAGGGAATTGTCTTTTTTTTTTTTTTTTGCGGTTTATAACCTTTGGGTCCACCTCGTGACCCCTTGTCTGATATGTTAGGCTGTAGAAGTGCTGAAAGCTGAACGGGTTGGACACGGCTACAGAACCCAGGAGGACCAAGCCCTGTACCAAAAACTGCTGAAACAGGACATGCACTTTGAGGTAAGGAACAATCCAGAATTATCACCATTTCCATCAAAAAGCTGCATCAACAACAAGGGGATTAATTTCTGTTATCTATTAATCGCACTGCGCCCTGTTCACCATTACACAATAATCATTTTGATCAGTGCAGATAGTAAGTGGGGTTGTTTTATCAGGAAGTGAGTTGACCGACATGTTTCAATGTGAAATGCGACTGTATGTGTGTGTTTGAACATTGTTCTCTGCACGTGTGTATATGTGTATCATGACTGACCAATAAACGACCTTAGGGTCCTATTATTATTGTTATGTAATTACACAGTGATACACTGCTGACCCCTAGTGGAGCCTTAGGTATTACAACTGGAAGAAGAAAGAGCAGTAATTAGGTTTCTCAGTGCTGCCTGTGCTGCTCCGTTTGCAGGTGTGTCCCGTTTCCAGTCAGCTGACCGGCGCCTGCAACCCGGACTTCACCAAGCATCCTGTCATCAGGTGAGCTGTGTTTATTCTGCCTGACCGGTCTGGTAATTAACCTGCAGTAAAGTGGATTTTTGGGGGCATTTCTGTTTGGGTTTCATAATTTCCGTTGCGCAGGTTCAGGAAGGACAAGGCCAACTACTCTCTGAATACAGATGACCCTCTGATCTTCAACTCAACCCTGCACCTCGACTACAGCATTGCGCACAAATACATGGGATTCACTGAGGAGGAATTCAAACGCCTGGTGAGATCAAATGTGTGAATAATAACAGCAGTGGTGCCCAGAATGAAGGCATTTTAATAAGGTATGAAATGATAGCATGGGGGTGTAGATGCCCTCTGCATAGCAATGCCCTGCTCGGTTGCTAATTAAAGCAGGAACAAAACAAGTGTTTCAGTGCGTTCCACTGAATAGACTCGGAGCATTTGAATCATTACAATTCTTAATGTGATGTGTTGTGCTTCACACAGAGGCTCCATCAAGTTTGCAATAGATCATTAAAGGAATCGTCTGACATTTTGGAAAATACGCTGACTTGTTTTCTTGCCGAGAGTTAGATGAGAAGATCGATCCCACAATAGCTATGAAGCTGCAGCCGGATAGCAAAACGAGGAGGAAACAGCTAGCCTGGCTCAGTCCAAAGCTAACACAATCTGCCCACCAGCACCTCTAAAGCTAAATAACATGTTATATCTCATTTGTTTAACACCCCCCCCACCCCACCAAACACATCCAATGGATCAACTCTGAATTTACTTGGGTTCAGTCCAATCAAATCAAAGTGCTCCCCCCCGCCCCTTCCGGAATCTGAAATGTCATTGTGTTTTGTGAAATATTGTGTTTAAACCTTCAGGACCACCGTAGGTAATGGTTGGACTGGCTAAGCTAAGCTAACGGGCCGAAGTGCCATATTCGCCATGCAAACACCTTCTCATCCAACTCGGCAAGAGAGCGGAGAAGCGCATTTCCCATATAATTGGGAACTTTTGAAAAACCTTTGCCTAAAAGTGAAGCCGCGAGCTTTTTGGACGCACACGTAACGTGCGACTTATTGACTTCTTGTGTCTTATAGAACATCAAATCTGCAGAGTCGTGCTTCCTGCCTGAGAAGGAGAAGAAAGAGCTCATCGACAGGCTGCGTGGGGCCTATGGGATGCTAAAAACGACTGCCTTTTAAACCCGACAAGCACGTCTGAAGAGGAACGTAACCCCGGGTCGCCTGACATAATGACATGTCTTTTTTTTCCTCATTTATAACCAGACATAAATCCTATAAAAAAAAAATATATATATATATATATATCAAATATGCTGTTCATCTGCCTTCACGTCGCATACCTGAACGTCATCAGCTTGCGTTTTGTCTGTATTCCATCGAACTACTTATCTACCATAAATATGCTAATTTACAGTGCAGCTCCAGAGGAGGTCGTGGTGCAAAAAACCCGGGCATGCATGAAGCAGGTTCTGTTGTATAAACACTCTGGATATGTTCTTCATCTTGTGTTTACGTCCTTTCATGAAGATAATCAAGGGATGCACACAGTTACTCAACACCCGTGAAGTTAACAGTTTTAACACCGTGTCAGCCTGTGAGGGAAGGATATGGGAGGTTATTAAGTTGTTCATCTCTTGTCGTAGCTTAAAGATTATGGTGTCCTGAACATCTTGCGGGGGGAAATATGACATGTACTGTGAATATCTAAGGTTTACTTTGAGGGTGAAGTAAGGTTCTCAGAAACATTTGTGCTCTTTATCCTCCACACGTAAATCTGCAGGACAGGTCAGGTAAAACAGCTCAATACCAAAAGTATAGTCTTATGTTTGAACCACTAGGTGGCACACTACTGTCAACTAGATGGACAAACCTGTTGCCTCAATGTGGATTTACCTTCAGAATTAGTTAGTCGTTTTGATTTATATATTTAATAAAAAATTTCATTTCACGAAATAAAAAAAAAATCACTTCCATTTATAAACAGACACATTTATGACACTTGTGAAAAGCATCTTTGACCATAATAAAAGCTTCATGTCAACCTATTTCTTTACTTTATGATAATCTACAGTACACTTTTCTCTAAGCCAGTCCTAAGTATCTTCATTATAAAATAAAGTCAGCTAAGTGCAGCATTTCAAGTAATTACTATTAAATAGGAAAATAGCTGAAGTCTGACACCAAGATTTCTAAAAAAAAAAAACAAAACAAAAACACACAGCTCTACAGATAAACTGCTGTTTGTCGTGTAAAGAGAAAAATGGAACGCTGGAGCTGTGCTAGGTGGAAGCGTAAACACGGGCTTCCTGTGGCCATCCTAATGTGCACAAACGCTGCATTCGGTTATATTTACGGCTCAGGATCAACTCGGCGCTGAACTCGTTAATCCTGGTCGGCTGGGACTCGCCACCTTTCCGGCCGCTACACCTGCTGTGTCCAACACAGAAACCTGCAAATTGCCTCGTGTGAAGAGATCACTGCTTGGAAACCATAAAATACAAATGTTACAGTAATTCATAAGTATTTTATTACACAAAGAAAATTGCTATCACAAAGTTATCACTTAACATTAAGCAATAAATATGAAGTCCGTACACGACATAATCCGTATAATGGCGACTACGGTTGTTTACCAAAGGAAAAAAAAAAAAAAAAAAAGGCCTTGACGATGATATTGAACAAGAGGGTCACAGACACGCAGGCACACATAGAAAGAAAATGACAAACAGATGATTATGAATAACGCCCTCTCCTTGACACAGTTCCATATTAGGCTGGAACAATGTTCCGAGTGTTATAAATGAATTCTGTTCAGCTGAGTCTATCGCCATAGACATCAATCCAAAGTTTCTGTGCTTTCTTGCCTCGTCGGGAATATAAATGACTAACAGGGTATGAAGCACAAGAGCAGCATCTCTGGTCACGTCTGCTCCGTTCTGCTCCCCATGTTACAATCTGATCCAATGAAAAGGCGCACATTTGGGCCGCTGAAGCTCCAAACAGGACGGCAGTGAGCAAACGTGTCCTTGTGTCCAGCCAGGACAGCCAATATACACTCTCTCTTTCCTTTCTCCACGTCTCTCCACTTTCACTTGCTTCCCCTCTACTTTCCACTCCTCGTCCCCGTCCCCCCCCCCCCCCCGCCTCGGTCTCTGGCTGAGTTTAGGACGGGCCTCCACTTCCCTGGGCATCTTGGCTGGTGGAGCCCTCTGCCTTAGGGGCTGGGGAGGCCCCCGGGTCTCCTTCTGGAGGAAAACACGGGAAACAAATGGGGGGGGGGGGGACAAAATCAGTCAAAGATAGTGTATATGATCAAGCTCAAAAGTGGTTTGGTATTCCTAAGACCAGGCAATAAATCTGCTTTGGGACTGCAGAAAGGAAAAAAATTATGAGAATCCCGAGGAAGGAACTTCAACTTCCTGTAGGAAACTGTGCCAAACATGATATTACAGCAGTCAAATTGGTCATCGTGTCATGGGAAAAGGCCGTCGGTAACGATGCAAGACACGATGGTCAGACTGGGAGCATTTTGTGTGACTTGTGTCATATTCAGGCATGTTGCTCCCAACAACTCGACACTCTTGCTGCGAGTAGAGGAAGGAAGTCGGTCGTGTGCCGCCGTTACGACTCCTTTAACGCAGACGCAACAAAGCGCAACAATCAAATCTCAATGAGACCACAAGCGGAGAAAATCCAGCCGTTTGGCCCGTTTTTGATATTTTGGTGCGTTGAAGTCCAGGAGCCGGTTGCCCAAAGAGAAGCCTTTGACTAAAGCTTAGATCAAACTAATGCTCAGACCTAACATACACTGCTAAGTTCATCGGTTGTAGTTCTTCACCATCTTCAGGAGGACCAAATTGCAATGGATTCTGGGTAAGTTTTTGTTTTCTACCTAGGAAACACTGCTGATCGAGCAACTGCATCAAACCGCTCTGCTTCGTCAGAAAATGTTTTACTTCTGGATCAATGCAACACTTGCAAGGACATTTTAGTGGGAGAATTCAGCAAATAGCGTAGCAATACAAAAACAAACAGCGACGCAGTGCAGACCTGCAACGGCTGAGGTGCTGTGGCTTAACGTGGCACAGCTCAGTACTCAAATCTGGCTCAGGATAGTTTCTTTGGGCAAACGACCGACGACGTCCTCACTGATGTACATTTTCGACGAGCAACTGCGGCCTCCACATGAATTGCTAACTTCATAAGCCTTAAAATATGTAGATTTTAAATTGAACTTTCAGATTTTGGGGGTAAATAACAGTGCTTCACTAGCCATGAGTGTAGATCATCAACTCTACCCAACACATTGTCAGACCTGGAGCTGTTTTTAAGTGCAGCACTAACAGGTTTCCAAAACTAAAAAACATACTCTTAAAAAGGCTCAACTTTGATACGGTCTCTCTTGCATTAGACTAGGACTGGCCTGACACCACAGACCTTCTTCTTTGTGAAACCGGCCCCAGGTGTATGGCAGGAACAAACGTACGCATATTTGCTCTGCTTCCTAACGTATTGCAGGAGTATTCAGACGTGGGCTTACTGACCTGCAGCCTTCAGGTCCATCTCTGCCAGGTCTTTGCTGAGCTCACTGGTGCTAGGCGCTCCTTCCCCTTCCCCTGCGATGTCGGGCACTGCGTTCCTGCGGCCTGTACGATCACAGTTGATGAAGTCCGAGTATGACGTCTCCACGTCCATCATCTGTCCATGACCAGAGCTCTCATTACACCTGCCAGAGGGGAGGAGGAGGGAGGGAGTCAGACGGCCGCGGAGGTGTTGCAAGAAGCAAATAAATCACCCTGCTGCCTTCCTTCAGTGGTCTGCAGGACCCGTGGGAGGACGCAACACTGTGTCCTGTGAATTTCTACTTCAGTGGAATCAACGTGATGAACAGGAATACTGCTGGCTAGAGAATAAAAAGAAGAAGAAATCACACAGTGCTGAGCTATTTAAGAGGCAACGGAGGATGACCAGTGCAGAATGAGAGTGGGCAGAAAGGGGCACATCAGAAGCACTTCTACAATCTGAAAATCCGACAGCTGAGAGAGAATTAATAAAAAGAAAGAAGGTGTTAATAACCGCCATTCATATTTCTGCACAGCAATCAACGGCACTACCGACTGCTGTGCTAATTGGGTGTCCTAATTACATCGGAAAAAACAAAAAGCTGCTCGTTCTTGCATAGTCATACCTCTCTACTAGTCAATTTGTCTGTTCTAAAAAGGTACTTGCACAGCAAGGATTTAGAAAGGGAAAAAAAAAAGGAAGTGAGGAAAGAGCACTGATCAATATGGAAAGTGAGAGCAAAAGAGCTCGAAACCATTCAAAGCCGAGGGGGGGGGGGCAGAAAGAGCCCCAGCAAAAAGAGTAAGCAGTGCTCCCATTAGCCAGCCATTCCTCTTCTGTTTCCTGTTCTCAGTCCATTTTTAACTAGGTCATGGATCCTGCCAACCTCTAAAAACACTACACAGCTGGTAAATTCCTCAGAGAGAAGAGGACAAAAAATAAGACTGCTCCAGAAAAGAAAGGAGAAAAAAAAAAGAATAGTAAGGATAAGAAAGCAGAAGTCTGCTGATGCAAGAAAGGGAGAAGGAAACCAAGACACACTATCAGGCCGAAGATGTTGTCACAGCTGTTCCTCTCCTACTGTAGGTCCCCCCCCCCCCACAGTCCAGCACAGATCAGCATAACTAACTACATTACAGCTACAGACGAACACCAGCAAAGCATGTAACACTTCAGCCGCGACGGCACAGCTGAGCAGCTAAAGCTATGAATCTTTAAGCAACACGAGGGGGCTGGGAGTCTGAGGGGAATTAAAAGGAGCTGGCAGACACAGCTACGACACGCTGACCCGGGGCCAGCCTGTTCCCAAACGCTTCTTTTAGTATCATTCAAAAAAGAACAAAAAAAATAAAAAAAATGAAAGGCCCCACA
>JAVQJF010049121.1:0-41507 GCA_036023855.1 Gadopsis marmoratus
TAAAGCTAAATATTTAGAAAATATGCAAATAGACCACGCCTCTCGCCGTTGGCTCGCCTCAAACACCGCGCTCAGCCCCGCCCACACCACTGTCCGGATGCATTAAGAAGTTAAAATGACAGCTAATGGTGTGGACGGTAGCAGTGGAACGGCACCTTGGAGTGCAGCACGCACACCAGCGATTACCGCACGTTCAATGTCTTCTAATTGCAGAGAAGCGGCCATGTCAAGGTCGCTGCTTCACGGCGTTTCTCCCACTGATCCACGGCCAGTGGTGTGGGCGGGGCTGAGGGCGGTGTTTGAGGCGAGCCAACGGCGAGAGGCGTGGTCTATTTGCTGACATTTCAACTGTAAGATGTTAAGATATCAGACTTCATGGAACTGTGAGTATGAAATGCTTTCCTTGCAATGTTCCCTGTTTTGTCTGGATTTTCATGTTGAGCTATCACTGTGGGCATAAAAATCATAAGTGCAACACATAAATCAGTAGCTGAGTTTGAGTGTGAGATCCTGCAGCGAACGCAGTCTGCGAAAGCCACATGACACGACACGAAGTCTCGATCATGTGCTGTTTGGCGTGTGGTCCCTCTTGTGATATCTCCTGACTAACATATCAGTATTTTCTACTGATAAGAGAGAAGGGGGGTTAATAGCGAAGGTGTGTGTTGCCTTCAGAGGCCTTGTACAGCTCAGGAATAACCTTATCTGGGTCACCTACGCAGGACCTCACCACCTCCTCCTCCTGCTGCTGCTCTGCTGGCCACGCTGATAAGATGAATGAGTGTATTCAGTGAGGCTATCAGGCCGGCTCTTTGCTTAGTGAGAGTGAGCCAGCGATTTCTTTGTCCATTTTAATTGTTCGTTCCTTGAGTCCCTTTCCTTCGCTCACTTTTTCCTCTCTCGCTCGCACAAGGAGTCAAAGTTGCTGAGATGGAGAGACGTTTTGCGTGAATAGATAGCAAATGTCAGTCATTCACGTGTCCTTCCTCCCCGTCACTCGGCTGAGAAAAAAAAATCTTGTCGTGGCTTCTTCACGTCACTGCTGTTATCCACTGATTTCCCCCCTTCAATGCTCCTGACCACAGTCAAATTAATCCAGCCATGAGCCGGATTTTGGTTCATGCCCTTGCGCTCTCTCGGTGGTATGCTGGCTAGCGTTACCAATAGGAGTAGGGTTTCCTGTAGAGCTGCAGGAGGTCATATCTATCACGTTACCACCTGCTGGTGCTTGTGGAGGCAGCGAAGTGCAGCAATGTGACGACATTTACGGCGACATTTGCTGTTCATTTTAAAAAATGTGCTTGTCACATCTATGATGTTTTACTACTATTGCAAGAGGGAGTGATTATTCTTGCATAGCAGTAATTCAATTCAAGTAGTCAGACCATGTCATCACTATTTAAAAAGGTGTGTACGTGTTTGTTTTAGATAATGTATTAAACAGCTAATGTTTGGTTTACCCCTGTCTTTCACTGCACTCACTATCAGGAGATTACTTTAATCTACTTTTTAGTCATCATTCCTCTTTGGAAATTATTCGGCAGCACTTGATTTAAAGATCACGTGACCATTAACTAGAACATTGACACCCAAATCTGCCAGTGTGATGACAGAGTGACTTTTTTTTACTTTTATTACAATCTAAATCTTGCAGTATTCTTAAAACAAGAAAAATCTAAGTGAAAAGAAGTTCACTCTAACCCACATAAAACATATGACAATGAGAAGTTTATGAATAAATGTGTCACCCAAAGTTCAGTACAAAAACAGATCTGAGTTTGAACAGAACTTGATATTGTGTTCAGTTTCTTACAGTCTTTTGTTACATACCTGCGTATATACATGGTGAATATATACATGCTGCTTACATATTATATCTAAGTATAGTATGTAAACTGCATTCACTCATTAACATAAGTCAAAGCAAGCCAATATCAGATTCATTACCTGAAAGCGCTTTGTCCGTTTTTACACATTAAAAATACTGTAAACATAAACAAATCAAACGCATTTTGAGGTGAAACATTGCACATTGTTCTCCTCGGAAAAACAACAAAGATTAAGACAACTAAAGACACGCGAGAGAGAAAAGAAAAAGGAAAAAAAAAGGCTCAGCACTTATCACACAATGCCCAAATCTGTCACTGAAGAACGACTTTGACAAAACATCACAACAACTGCTGTTTCCCTACCATTTCACAGGAACGCTTATCTGGCGCCATGTGGAATGCCTTTGATAGCCCAACGTAGCCTAAATAGCTTCAATGTGAGCCTCTAAAAAGGGCAGGGAAATGCATGTTGCAGCATGGGTTTATGAGGCGATAAGGTGCAAACAGCAGTGGCCCTCATGATCTGTCAAAAAGGTTTGAGATGGTAGAGATTCTAGGCTACAGGTGTTGCACAAAATACACGAAGCACATGTAGCATTATGCAGTATCTCCAAAGCGTCAATGCAAATGCACCCAAATTCATCCATGATTAAAGGCATGCCTGGTGTTCCAACACCAAAAGGAGTTCCCTTTCAGAGAGTACAGAGAGAATACTAATTTACAACCTGGAATATTCAGTTCGTGCCGAACACGCAATGTTTTTTGTGTCTGTGCATTTCAACACTTTCCTAATACGCTTCACCAAATATGTCCTGGAGGAAACATACAATAATCAATGTGTATTAAGTTCACTGCCAAGGTTTGACTTCCAGATACTGCACAGAACCTACAGAGATAAGAGCATAGTTAGGTGGGTGGGTGTACAAAGCACAGGACTTTGACATTTAAGATCAGGATGTGGAACCTCGTGTGTTGTGGGTTTGAGGCTGCTTAATCCCTCGGTTAAGTTTAGGCAAAGTCTGTGGTTTTGGTTGAATATAAAATTTTTTAAAAAGCCTGTCCTCACTGGGTTGATAACATTTCCAATGAAGCGTATTTTTAATGCAAATAAGTTATTAATAAACAGAACCTTTAGGAGAAAGGGCTGGTCCCATGGGAGACACATGTACATGACGCTCTTTTCTAAACCCACAGACAGATATAGTCTTTTACACTACTGAAGCCATCGTTCTATCCTCCTCAAAAAAGGTCTTAAATGAAGATATGACCTGTTTTCTGTGACTCTGTCTTATTGTTTTTCTGTGCCAGTGGATCCCCATGTACAAGCTAACATTTGTATGTCTGTATAGTATGTGTATGAGAATGTGTTAATGCTATGGAGCTATATTCTTCTAAGGTGTTTGTAATGACCTGGCCTGCTTGCACCTGGCTTGATCATCATTAACTAGGTGCACCTGCAGAGTAACCAATATATAGGGCTACTCCTCACGCGTGTCTCATTTTGCACCGAGGACCTTTCCCTGTCTGCACAGCTCTATAATGTATCAGATAGAAATATTTGAAACCCAGACTCCGGCCTGAATTTACTTTTTGTTCTCTGTATGCGAGACCTGCCTTGCTGCATTATGAATGTTTCTAAATGAATGTATTTTTATGTGATTTTATCACGAGCTAACTGACACACGAATAAAATATAACAAAGTGGCCATGCGTTGCTTGCCTTGTGCACTGTACCTGATGGGTACATAAAGACAACACAGCACATACAGACTGGGAGCGAATGTAAATTCAAAGTAGTGCTATCTCAAAATACTGCACACCCTCCGGCAAATCAGAATGTAGTTTCCATGGTGCTGCTGTAACGGCTGGTAGATCTCAAATACTTGCAACTATAATTTTACCGATTAAATTCTTAACTTGCTAGCATTGCCTGCAATTTTTTTATTTAAGGATTGTACATATACAATTTCACACATTGTATCAGATTAAGAAGAGATGGTTCCAGATCAAGAAGAAGCCCAATAAAAACAAGTGAGGTTTAGGATGATTTTTTTTTTTTAAATGACCACCGATTTCTCTGAGACCTTGCAGGAGATTGTTCCAAAGTCGAGAGATGACGGGTGATTAGAGGGAGGCTGGGTTGCTAAACGTGACAATGCTTTGTTAATTACTTCCTAATGAAAAAAGTACATTAAAATATCTGCATTACATTTTTACATTCCCCAAACATCTGGCTAATCAACGTCATCAGCCCCTTCTTCAAAATCTGCCACCACTTACGTTTATCTGCAGCATCTTTACAGACACATTGTGACTCAACGCATTTCTCAATATCACACAAGCTGAAACCTTTGAGGAAGTCGGGTGTTTATTCTCAGCCGTGTGGGCACGGTGGGTTTCACATTAAATATGACACCAGCACAGATAAGGATCTTGTTAAATGCGCTGGGACTTGCATGCACTGCAATTCCCCTGGATTATGATTACATATTGTGTGATGTGTCAATTGATGTGTTTGGATTTGTGGAGGACAGGAAATACTGTAAAGGGTGTTTAGAAGGGATGAAAACCGAAAGTGGCATGAATGTGTCTCTATAGCCAATTAATAAAATCAGTTGAGAACATCTGCTCATAAGCCACTGATGGTTACACTCTATTTGTGTCAAACTGTATTTTAACTTACAAGAAGGCCACATGTGTATCTTGTTGGGTGTATGTATTTATGCTCAACATAAACCACTGACAACTCACTGCTTCTGTATAGTCACATAATAGTTAATGGTTTACCAGAGATATCACAGAAAATGGTGACAGCCTGAGTGCTGGTCAAGGTTTGAATATAATATTTTTTAAATGAGCCACCTTTTAATTTGTTTTCAAAGCTGCGTGCAAACTGCAGCCGATACGACGCTTCATGGGGTGCGGTTGTCTTTTGTCGGCTCCAGACTTCTGGCATCATATGTTCCCTGATAACAAAACGGTTACTCTGATAACAGACTGTATGTTCTTTTGAAGGAGACTGTGAGAGGGGAAAATGGCCACCAAAATCTTCAGTATCAAAATGTAAGACTGTGAAACACAAGTGCCAAATGTCCTGTTCTTTGTTCCTGGACCACATTCAAAATAACATACACCTAAGAAACAGGTGAGGAAACAATCTTACCACACGGCTCATTTAGTAGCTGTTTTGGAGAGTTGATCATGGAATTTCAATTTTCAATCTTAACTTTAAGCCAACGGGTATGACAAGTCCATAAAGTACCCAGTTAAATGGACATTTGAACATCTGCAATTCCAACAACATGCAAAAATAAATTTGCTGAGGAAGACTGCATGATACGACTGAAAGCCCCACCGCGGCCACTGTGTGAGGCACCTCTCCAGTATTTAGCTGTGTTTTATCAATGGCAGTATTTACATTCTGCATAATTAAGGGAAAAGATTTCCACTCTACTATGGCCAAACAACTGCCGATACCGATACTGCAGCATGTCTGTGCGGTCCAGCGAAAACTGAAGTGTCATCCTCCACCACAGTGCCTCGCCTCCAGGCCCAGTGGCTGTACACGAGAATGCGAAATGACAGCTTCCCTGTAAATCCGACAAATAGCTAGACACGAAGAAGACCTTAGGGTTCAAGGCTGCAAATCTGTGGTACGTCGATGCAGGCTCGTGTGTGTGTGTGGGGGGGGGTAATAAACAAAGATTGCTCACAAAGTATGCATGGACATGTTCCAAAGTGTGGGCTGCCGAGTCATCACTACAGCTGTTTCCCCAGATGGACAGAACTGCTCTCCTTGTCCTGAGCAGGTGTATTGTAAAATTTATCCTGCAATGCTGCACAGCAGCCCGATGCGGTGATTTACTGTTGGACACCAAGGCGAGCATGTTTCTCCACATATGCTCTCCCTTCTGTCATAGAATTTGTTTTCCGAAGCTCTAATACACAGGATCTCTGCAAATTTCTCCACCATTTAAGCAACAGCCTCTGTGCAGTGCATCAACTGGGCATTTCTTTACCCCCATTCATGCAAGAAAGTGTTCATTGACAATTAAAAGGCCACTTTATGACCACTAGTGGCGCTAGCTCTCATTTTGTTTGCATGTATGGTTCTTCTGGCACCCGCACAAGGATATACATGCACATCATTTAGCACGTGTAGTACATGCTAACCCTAATCCTAACCCTAACCCTAACCCATAAAACATGAAGAAAAAAAATGAGCAGGAAACTATGAACAATATACACTATAGCACAGTTGGTATATGCATGTTATCTAATGTGTTTTCCATCTTAGCTCACCTGGAAACATCTCATCACTGGGCCTGCATGTCAGATTGCCTAAATGAAAACGGGATGCAGAAGTGCGCCAGAATCTGTAGCAATGGGCCAGCAAAGGGCATTCAAGAAGACTGCTATCCCACCCAAACATGAATTTAAACAATGCAGGTTTCAAAATATTCAAAACAATCTGCCTTTCATATGTTTTATGGGGAAGAAAATGTTTGTTTGGTCTCAACGATACATGGGAAACACTGTACATTAACCTAACTGTCGAGTATTGAAAACTGTTCTACTGTGTGTTTTTAAAGATGTGATTTCTTGGTGTAATTTTTTTTAGAATGATTTGCTTATTTCTGCTTTTCAGCTTCATTCTTTGCATTCATTGTAGTATTTGTACTTCTTAAATATGAATCGCACTTAAACGCACAAAAACTTCACTTGGACGCAAAGAAGAGTTAGGGATGCTTAAAAATGGGCTCATCAAAAAAAATTTATTATGTAACAGCAGAACTGTGTGTTTCCCCTCCTCTGCCTTGATGAGTTGTGATTGTTGGGATGTCTTTGCAGATTATGATGATTGCAGTTAATTATCATGCTGTAATACGCAGAGGCATCAGGAAGCAGGTTGGGCTGGGTGTTTTCCATCGCTGTGCCTCGTGTGAGATGCTGCTTCTAAATCTGCTGCATAAGCCTGCTGACCTGAATTCAGCATTTTTGGATACTTGTGTTTTGACACACAACCACACAAGCACACACAGCTCCGGGGTTCTCAAATGCTCATATTTCAGCTCCAAAGAGTGCTTGATTTTATGAGCTATTATTGTAGGATGCAATTAACGTTCACTTAGGCCAGTTCATTAATGGAGAGCAGACCTATTGTGCATGACATTTCTCTGACCTACACATCTGAAGTCAGCCACTTTATCTTCTCAAAAACCAGACACTGACCTGTGTCCCAGTGTTGGCAAACACAACAAAAAACGTCTCCATCATTTGAAGTACAAACAGAGCAGTAATAGGCCAGCTGATTGCCATCACACTTCCTCCCCAGTGAGCCCTGGGACTTGCGCGAGGGGGGCCGTCGACCAGCCTCCTCCCGCAACCAGGCATGATCTGTCTGGCACCTGCGTATCGACCCAACCTGGTGTACAAATACTGCGAGAGCCGAGGGAACAGGTTTGTCAGAAGTAAAAAATGAATAAATAAAAGACGCCTGTGTTTGTGGATTATTATCACACATGTGTCTGTTTGTACATCACACAGTCCCTGGAGTGGCCATCAGAGTTTATAGGTTCATGGGATGCAGAGACACATAGGGGTGGAATAAATTAAAGAAACCCTATTAACAATATTTAAGTCTGAACCGGGCCCGGTGTTTGGGAGTAAGGCTGATCATGATTCAACTGTGTTTGACTGATAAAATATTTTTAAAAAAAGGTCAATTATTGTGTGGGACCCTCTTCATTCTTCTGTGTCTTGCAATTTCTGGTGGTAATAATAATGAACATCCAATAAATATGGGAAAACCTGTTCATACGAGTGCAATTGTTTGAGAGGCTGTTTTGAGTCACAACAAGCTTCTGTTTTTAGGTTTAAAGGGATCACATCAACCCATTTCCTTCTTCTACACAGACCATCAGCATTTTCCATAAAATTATGAATGAACAAAGGTCTTTAACAATAATTAAGACAGCTTTAATTGTGTTAATTCAGCAGTGGTTTGCACCTGAGGCTTAGTTATGGTTCTTGGGAATTCACACAGTACTGCCGAATATTTCATTAGGAAATGATGAAAAGCATCGTAAAAAACAAAAAGAAAACACATGCCGAATGCAGTGTGTCATTCTCAGTTACTGTATCAAGGTCATTCTTAAGATCCACCCTTAGAAAGTAGATCACATTATCTTAATATAGCACACAGCAGCTTTAATCCAAAGCCTCGCTGCAAACGCACAGTCACCGGCTGTAATTCTGCATCCTCACTGACCATTAATGAGCTCAGGCAAGACGGGTTTAATAAGATTTCAGTTTTCACCTCAGACTTGAAACCTGATCCTGTCGGTCAAACAAGTCTTTGGCTTTGGCGATCCCCAAACAGCTCTTACCAAGCCTTTCATCAACCATGCATATCGGACCAAAACATTACGGGATCACATGGGAAAACATGACAACATCGAGGCTACATAAAATGTACGAGTGCAAAGCTAAAATGGTGGAGTACTCTTTTTAATGACTTGGGTGATACTGATGTCAACATGTGACTAAGAATGTTTCCAATCGCACAAAGAGGATTAGGTTCCAAGCCCTGTGAAGATAGGGTATGGTGAAATGTTATCGATCTATGTCAGAAAATTAGGTCAGTGCCTCACTTCTCAAAGCCATAATTCATCAGCAGTCCTTTAAATATTCATGTACCATATGGTCCCCAATACTCTCATACTCTATCATACCAAACCCCGTATTACACTGCAATATAGAAAATAATTGTGTATTATACAATAAATCACAAAGTAGCAGAGTTTTGCAGATTGATGAAATACAAGAAATTATGTGAAACTGAAAATGCGGCAAATCTTCAACAAATTGTCTTCCTGACAAATGGAAGGTCTCCATCCTCAGAAGAGCGGTACAAACATCGACAGTCATGTCCACGTAAAATAAAATAAGCTTGGGAATGAACAAGACAGCACCATGGTGCCATTTCTCCTCTATTTAGCCCCCCAAAGAAATCCTGCACATTCACACAGACACACTCTTGTTTGGCTCTTGGCTCTTATAGGACTGAGAATGTTGTGCTGCCAGTAAAATCAGGGGGAGATGGGTAGCTAGAAGCCAAAAATAACGGGAGTGGGGGATTCAGCATGTGCCAAGCCAAATGACACTGATGTACGCCCCCTATAACTGGGAGGCACGGAAACGAGGCCAGCTCGCTATTGTGTACTTCGGTGCTGAAGCCTGAGTGACTGAAAGCCCAGAGGACGCTCACACACAGAATTCCCCTCCATTTGCATTGTATGATAAGATGTAAATTTGGCGATTAGCAATCTATAGTCTTGTCTATGCATGTTTTCGTTTTAGGTTATCACCACCTGCCACCTGCTGATCACCTAGTGGGTGGGTGTGAACCGGCTAACCAGCAAACAAAAGGCCTGAGATACAAAAAGGATTCTACCCACAGCGTCAACACAGCCATTCACCACACACTTTCCATACATTGTAAAACACATAGGAATTGATTTAGTGGAATCAACTAATCTTTTATTAACCTAATCGTAGATATGGATTGTAGTCATTCATTCACTTTGAAATTGAATTTCATGTCTGAACTTCTAAGAGTTCTTCTTCCTTGAGGTCTTTTAACTTGAATTGATGAGTTGAATGAAGCGGTGGAACACACATGGAGACGGCCGGCATCACGACCAGGGTGAAAACCAAATGAACCGACAACAGACACAGGAAAGGGGCTGTGGTACAAATGGATGAGGGACTAAAGAGAAAACGAGAGACGGGCGCACACTAGCAACAGGTGAGACTACTCACAGGTACTCAAGGGCAGGGACTGAATAGACAGGAAGAACTTCAAAATAAGACAGGAAACACAGAACAACCCACGGCATCTACGGTTGTTTTCTTCTCACAGTAATAAAACAGTGCTATCCGAGATAAAGGCATTAAAAGCCGTCCCTCCGCTCATACAGTCAGAAGTTAACAGGGTTACCGGGGGCAACCTTACCTTTTTGTCTTTGCACACACTCTGGGATAACATGGCGGAAGGGAAACTTACGTTTTCAAGCTGAATCAAATGTTTTACAGTGCATAGTCAAACAATTATAATGCAACCTATGTTTGAGCTCTTGGGTAGCAAGCTCCACTTACCCTCCATGAATGGGCAACATTTTGTTATTGATTTTGCAAAGCCCTTATGTCACCCTAGAGTTTCTTTGCTCGTTTGTTGTTCATTGTTTGCAAATGCCGCTCAGTTAATATCATGATTTCTCCAAGCAAGCCAAAAAAAGAAAAAATCCCAAAACAAGCTGAATTGGCCTTGACCGAAAATACACCGGGGAGCTTTAGAAAGTTCAAGAATAACACATTGATTTTACAGTGTTTGCTTATTTGTATTTGGGAAATCTCTATTAAAGAATGCGTGAAACAGGAGTTAAATCTTAAGGGCTTGGCTTATTGCTGGTGATGGTGAACAAGGTGTGTTTATACAGTAGCGTCCTTGGTGATTTTGTGTCTTAAGCATCTGCTGAGACCTGATTTCCCTCAGGGACACACACACAAAAGGACATGAATGGAATATCAACAATCCATGGCTTGACTCTTTTCTTTTCACACAGTTCTCTCATCACAGCTTAAATCCTCTTTGTTACGCGCTCATTCTGATGCATATATGAGCCCTACGCGTTTCTCTCGGGCCTTGTGCTCCGCATCGCTTTCCTTTTGAGAGTCCAGTGTTCTGTCCCTCCGGCTCTGCAGCATTCTGTGAATGTGTCTGGTGAATAGCAAAGAGTTCCTTGCAGTCCTTCTTACAGCGGGCCACTTCTTCCTCTTGACAATGACAAAACGTTGTAGAGGAGACGTGCTTTGCATGGAAACTATTATGTATTTGAGGCTATACATAGTAGCCGTTCTTCATCTTCTGCATGTAGGATATATTCTGATGACTACAGAGCAGCTGAGAGGAAAGGACATTCTTTGTGCGTATATACAGTACATCTATATATATGCACTGTATATGTATTTAGCAGCAGTTGTACGTACTTGTCTAGCATACAGTATGCAGTAAAGTGTTTAACATAACACCTACTAGTGGATTCACTGCAGTGGACAAATATGGCAAATTTCCAGGTTTTTGAAGGTGCGTCTACAGAAAGACGTACAGAGCTGCATTCAGCCTGGGTTTCAAGGTCCGTGTATATCTACAGGAAAGATTTATTATCAAAATTCATAGATATATTCATCGAATCAAAAAAAACATAGTAGTCTTGAAAGTCTGTAAAGTGCTTAATTTTAATCGTTATGTTTTCAAGGTTGGGAATATGCTTGAATTCAAATATGATCCTTGAAACATGCTTGATTTTTCAGATGATCTCATGCTACACAGTCACTAAACCAAAAGTCTTTTATTATTTTAAATGAATCGATCATGCTGCCTTATTTGTTTGTGGTCTTCTGGCATTTATAGTAACAATTTAGATTGATGAAAATGTTTGGATTTGGTACCTTGGAAATGGTTGAATTTTACTATTAAAAAGCTATACAAACCCTAAAAACAGATATCCAGTAGCATTGACATGCTGTTGTATAGAAAGCAAAGAAAATAGACAGATGTCACTGCAACTCACCCACTGCAGTGTTTTATGGCTCCGTTTAGTCTGAGAGAACATAAAAGAAAAGAAAATTCAACACATCATTCTTATCATTCTTCCTCTGGGCATCTGTGTCTCCATTGCAGTGCAGAATTTCACTGCATACTGCGTCAGTTTTCAGACATAATATCCCACATGGTAATTACATAAAGGTTTGGGTTTAGGGGGCAACATCTAGTTCTGAATGAATAAAGATATTAAGTAAAGTATTTGTACTTTATCATCATTTGTGTCTGTAATCTAACCCACTCAGATTACATAAAACAGTGACCCCAGTTGCTTCCAATGAGTCATCTGGACTCAGTTTGTGTATTTTTGGACCCCGTCTGTCTGAGAAGCCTGTTGGGCACAGGAAGAGGTCAGACGAGGTCAGATTTTAAAATCCAGCTTTAAGTTATCATCCAGCTGCACTTACAATAAATGCAACATTTTTATATTAACAATGGGTCAAGCAACTATGTGTAATGTGAAAAAGGGGTTGCTCATAGTGATGCCTCCACAGAGAATTATCAGCCAACTCTCTTCTGCTCTAGGGGGTGTTTTTAGTGTTTTTCAGCTAGTAGTTTTGGTTCTCTGGCCTGCAACTGTTTGGGCTCACTGCACTCATCAACTCATCAACCTCATTTCCAGCCCTGGCAGGCAGACACATTTAACGACTAGCTGGTGAACATAGTGGAGAAACTAGCAGCCGAAGAGCCAGATATTTCCCTCCACAGTTGATGAGACCCAAATCCGAGGTAAAAGGAGAGTGAATATTGGAATTGCACAGACTCATGACTCCAAATGAGTGATAAAGTTGCTCTTTATCTGCTGAATGTGTGAATAAGGGATAACTCTGACATAACTCTGTTATGATATAGCGCTATAATTTTATAAATAAAATTGAATTGAATTAACAAGTTGGCCATATCAACTTTATAAGAAGATAATATGTCAGTGTTGCGTTTACAACTTTATCTGCTGCCCCCAATTGGCCAAAACAAAATCAGTGAATAATTCTTTAAGATTGTAGTCCTGGTTGATCTGGGGACACCTGTGGCTACTGTTGTGTGCTTTTAATGTTGCATGTTTCTGTTACATTACATGAAATGTGTACATGAACAACATAATGAAGATCTTAAGGATTAAAACTAAGTAACATCACTGTCCCAAATAGGTTTTGCACAATTTCCAGGCTTTATACAATTGTGAAACCAGTATATAAGTTATATTTAATATGCATATACAGTGACCAGTAAATTATCTTTAAAATTAATTATTAAATTGGTGAACCTCATCTTAACAAAATTCATACGAGACATCCTTAAATGGTATCATCGGCAAAACACAAAAATGCTGGGTTGAAAAACATTTATATACAGACTTATATACTATTTGGATAGACTGAGGGAACAGATAAAAATGGATCATGGATGAACCTTGGTTTAAATCATTAGCATACCAACTATAGCCTCAGTACATACAGGCCATGCAAAATCATTCAAACCAACGGATTATAATTTGTTTAGTTAAATATTCCGGTCAGCATTTGAATGCCTTTTTTCATATGCCATGAATAGAGGCACACAGTGACAAGAATCTTGGAGTAATTCATCAGAAAGCGTGCAGTTGTGGGCTACAATATAAGGTTCATTCATGGAAACCCAATAGAAACTTTATTGATGATATTTAAATTCACAGAGATGTGAAAAGTAAATAACAGTTGCTAAAGAGGTAGCACACCATATGATTATCCACCTTCCTCGGATGAATTATGAGATATTCTGTAAATGTCAAATCATGAGAGCGTGTGGTGTGGGAACTATGGACACATCAAACAACTAGGGTGTATAAATAATTCTCTCATGTGAAATTTCCTACATTTATGATTATAAAAGCATCATAAACCTCATGTTGACAGGCAGAGGACACATTAATGTCTGGATGTAGATGTCCAGTCGTGTAACTTCCTACAACAGTATAAGCAGACAAGCTGATGGCCTGTAGACATAAAAGAGCAAATAATAGCTTCACTTATTTTGACCGCATTCCAGGATGATGTACATCGTTTCAGAGTGGCTCAATAATACTTCCTGTGGAAAATAATGTGAAATGTTTCAATTGTAGATAAAAGCAAACTTTTCATTTCCTCCATATTAGTATCATTACACACTGAACTGATTATAGGGTCAGATTTCCTGTCCAAAATAAAAATATGAATAACCATAAAACACTGCATTCGTATTTCAGCCCCGACAGGAACAACGAGGCAATCACCATCTCATCCTTCCTCCGTCCATGTATATCGTTTCTGCCCACTTTTAAACACTCGAGGTCACAGGGAAATCCCGGCAAGGTCATCGGTGCATCACAGGGATCAGGTTTTACAGCCTGATAATTTTACTGTGGCTACTGTGGTAGCAACCAGTTGCTCGACTGCTGCAGGTTGAGGTGTGATGGACTACTGTTGATCACCTAGCACTCAGTACTGGATAAAGTTCATACTTTGTGGAGCTGCACCTGATATGGCTGCTGGAAGAGGAAGCTGACACTGGATCCAGCTCAGAATTGTAGAAAAGTTACAATTCTCCAGCAATAAAAGTGAAGAATATTGGTAAAGTTGACATTTATACTGGCCGATACCTTATATTTGTTTGTGTAAAATATTATATTAGACGCTGATGGCAGAATGATGTAATCACTGGAGCCGCTCCCATGTCAAGTATTTGGCAATGGTGCCATCTGGGACGACAAGGGGGATAAAAGTGTCAAGAGGCGAGGACATGTAAAGATAGTACAGGTTACTGTACAAACTCGTGAAAGGGAACAAGAAAATGTTTTTTCTCACTGTAGAAAGATCATAAAGCAATTAAAGATTATTTAAGGCATAAAAAGCATGATCTTTACTGCATGTACATGAAGGACATTGAAAAACATGCCAAAAAGTAGCAGAAAAACTGATATTTGGCTTTAAAGCAGGACTTTTGCAGTGATCTGGAAACTGCTTCATATTGAGGGCTGTACCAGTTATGTTATAGGTATATAAAGACTCTATTGATACCCTGGGGTAATATGAGGGCTTCCCCACTCTTATTTTACGACTAGTGTGTTCATTCTGCTTTCTTCTCATTTGTTTTGCTTGTGCTACCTAGATATGAGGTCCCCTTTTAATAAAGATAATATAGAAAATACAATTTCATTACTATACTGCTGAGATTTCTGGCTGATTTTGGTGTTTCAGTACCGTGCGAAGAAACAAGCGCGCGCCAACCTCTTTGCATTTCACCTCCTTGCAGCTCAAACACGGCGGGCAAGGGCATGAGCAAGCAAGTGTGTTACGCCAGAACAAGGGGATAGCCTGGGAAAGCAATTGTAGATTTGTAAAAGTGTGAGTGCATTATTTATGCACATATCATCATAAGCGACACCTGAGAACATTGGGTCAGTCCACGGTCCACTAAATAACTAAATATCCATGATTTTAGGCGGACCTTTACACTGAAATGGGATTCTGTATCACATGCAGCTATAAATGTCCTAAAGCAGCCATTAAATCAGGCCGCCGTTGCCTCCCAAAGGAGCACACTGACACAGCCATGAACCACAGTGTTGACTTGACTTGAGACGGCTCTATAAATAGCGCTGAACGCCTGTTTCCTGGGGCTCGCATCGCCCTAATGACTGTCTGCTCACCTTCAAAGGGCAACATAACCTAAATTAACCACAGTGCCATCTTGCGACTGTCTTGAATTATCTCTTTGATGGACAGAGCAGAGCACATTAACGGCTTGACGTTAGCGTTGAAACACACCGTTGGGACCGATGCTGCGCTTTGTTGCCCAAGTTTCCGCGACAAAGTGACACATAGGTTTAGATGTGACGATTCATGCTGTCACCAAGATGAAACGGTGAAGATCAAAAGGTGGAACTGAAAGATGAGATATCTGCAGGAACCCGATTGTTGCTTCTGGTCCATCTCTTCTGGTATATTTCAGAAAGGTTTGGTAAGATTGTGGGAGGAATTAAAGGCCCCGTAAACCTATTTTCTCCATCAGATGTCTTATTATGAGGGACAGGGTCTTATATTAGCTTTTGGTGATTTCACAGTTGAAAATTTCCTGTATCTTATTTATTCTGTGCTCGCTGGTTTGAAGTAGGTGAAACGGAGTGATGTCACATTTCTGAGCACAAATCAGGATTTCGCAATACTTCATAATCATACGTCATAATCTGACGACAGTTGTTGTGTTGTTTGGTTATGTTGCCATCGCTGCCAATCAAATCTGATGAAACCAAACCCACACACAGTCCTGAAGAAGCAGATTAGACTTGTCGCGGTCTGAGAGTGGATTTGTCTGTTGTTTTTGTTCTGTGCCACCTGTTTCTTCTGTTGGGGCGGGACCCGGCTGAGTTCCCAGCACACACCTGGTTGTCATCTTGCTGCACACGCCTGTGTTACATTCTACCTTGAAGGCCTTCCGCATATCAACCCCGGAACGCCAAATCGTCATTCCGGCTCCATTGGTACTGTTCTGTGTAGTCACTCTAGTTGTGACTGTTTCCCAATGTGGACTTTGCTCGTGTTTGTTTTGGCCGCAAAGTTATTCGTGCCGTCTCGCCTCCAGTGTTGCCAGGGCCATACCTACCTGCTGGTTGATCTGCTCCTCTGTCTGCTGTGCACCACACAGTGTGTCAAGCCACCAACTCACCCATCCCTGTTCTACAGCCACCTACCACCTCCAGGCTCCGCCGTGTTCCCCTGCTCAAGGGGACAAGGCCACAAGCCGAAACACACAGGTCTAATAATAAACCTGTTAGAGTTTTGACCTCTTCTGATTTTAGTTTTGTAAATCGAATTTCTTTCAATGCTGTGAGTTCTATTCCCCTCCATCGCACTGAGGAGGCAGAAATCTTAAAGTCTGGTCAAACTAAACCGAAAGTTAGAGTAAGTGAGAAAATGTTTTTTTAATTTAGGTGGTCTGACCCACAAGAACCAAGTCTGGAATAATGAATGCAGATCAATCTCAAGTTTAAAGCAAGTGATACAATCTTAGCGGGAAACTCATAATTACCAAGGGGTCCCCTTTATTGAGTCCATAAGGGGGAGGTGCAACATAAACCTTAAAAATGGGGGAGGCAGAAAACGCTGTGCATTCCTCAAAAAACAACAACTCTGGACTGCATCAAACGGGACTTCTCGTGACCCTTCAGGGTTTTTCAATGGTTGTCCTGATCTCTCCAGAGAAAATCAAAATTGATGAGAAAAAGGCTTCAGCCCCATTCTGAAGGGAACTGATGTGGCAGAGCTAAATGCGGCGGCGTGTTTCAATCAACAGTGCAGTGGAAAGATGAAGGGATCTGTAATCTGGTGGGAAAAACAAGACCTATGTTAAGTTAAAAGACAGACTGTAATTGTGAAACCATAGATTGGTATCTCAGGGAAATGGCACAGCAGTTGAAAAAGCCATTAGAGGTCGGATATTGGATCAATAAAGCGGGACGGTCTGAGCAAATGAATGGCACCGTTGATGTGTTATGTAACCACTCAAAGAGGTGAGGGAGGCTAAGAGAGTGAGACACCAAATACAGAAGCATGGCAGGGGCAGAAAGAACCAGAAAAGGCTTGTCTGTACAGTAATGGTGATGGCAGGAGATGTCCCACAGCCACACATAATTTGAGGTTCTGTAGATGAGAGTTCACTGTACAAGCCAGACTGGTGGCCGCCTGCCTGCCTGTGTGTGTGTGTGTGTGTGTGTGTGTGTGTCAGGGGAGGGATGTGACCTTGGAAAGATAATGTAAACAGTAGGGCAAGCTTTGCTGCTGACGTGTTTTTTAAAGGGTAAGAAAATGATTCTGATTGATCCTCAAAATCACTATGTTTTGGATGTGTATTGTGGACTGTCTAGAAAAGTCAGTCTTTAAAGAAAAATCTCCTCAGAACTCTTTCATGAAAAGGCCACTCTCAAGCTGTTATTCAAATTGTCACTACATTTAATTGTTAAAATAGTTCAAGTCCCCCCTCCACTCAAGGAACTTGCTTTGCTTATTGTTAAGGATTTTGCAACATCACAACTGGTCTGGAAAGCGGTCCAATATGTGATGTAAGCAAGGATTTGATTGTAACATGGACACAGTGGGCATTTTCTTTTAGAAATGTTGTTCTCCTCTATAAACGCTCTTTGGGATGAGGAACCTGCTGCAATTAAGACAGCTGCCGATTTAGTTCAATGTTACATGTGAATCAATTTAGCAAAATGTAGGGTATGTAGTCACGTGATGATAAATGCATTGTTTCTATGAAGGTTGGGTCAGACTGTATCTTTCTTTTTAGTTTGTGTCCATGTTTTTAAGTCTCAATTTATTACAATTACATATTTTTTTTCATCCTGCATTTATATTGATATTGAACAAGTGGAATAAACATTTCTGTGCACATACATATATTTAAAATCAGCAGGTTAATTACTTCTAAGTCGAGTTATACTGAAGATGTTGCCTAACCTGCACAGTCGCATCAACATAAGATGTTCTCCTCCAGCGCTCACTTGTTTATTTGAGTTTTCTCAATGTAAACCTGCAGCCTCTTGCTTTCCATCTGCCAAAGTAAAGTTAATAGTCCCATTATAGCTAATGGATTGTTCTCATAGTTTATTCAGCGCATCCTCTTGCCTCTCCATTGTCTTTGGCATCTGCAAAGCTGCAAATGCGGCGCCAGCAATGTCTTAGGTAAACTGTTATGTCTGATGGCAAAAGCAGTTAGCCAGTCAACAATAACAAACATAAGAGGGCGAGATGACACGCAAATAATTCACAAATAAGCACATAGATTGACATTGTGTCACATAATAAAATCTAAATAAAAAATTAAAAGTCGCACGCTGTCCTGGATAGCCAAATATCCACGTGTATCCATGCAGTTTTCTGCTTTGTACTTTTTTTCTTTTTTTAGTTTGTGTTTCTATTTGTGAAAATATATGAGCGTAGCGGTGAGGAAGGTCGATGGTGTAAATATAGAATTATTGAAATACTCTCAATGAAAACTATATGTGAGGAAAAAGGAAAAACCACAGAGCAACTGTTGAGCAGCAAGATGATTTACTGAGAGGCAATCGCAATAATAGTGGCATGGTGGGTCAGTGCTTTGCTCACAGCAAGAAGGTCCTGGTTTCGATTCTCGCTGGGCATCTCTCAGGCCTTTCTGTGTGGAGTTTTCATGTTCTCCCCATGCTCACTTGGGGGGGTTTCCTTCCATCCCCCAATACAAAAGAAAAACATGCAAGAAGAACAGATTGCTCTCCTGCCCTGTCTCTGACCGAGACAGGGCAGGAGCACTTGGACTTGGCTGCATAGATGGCTGACCGCTGTCCTCGGAGGAAAAGGATGGCTGGATGAGTTAAAAGCAGAAGAAGCATTTCAGCATGGGATGCGTGTGTGTGTGTGTGTGTTTGTCTCAATGATTGACTAATAAACGACTTTCTTCTTTCTTCTTCTAAGTCATGTTGTCATATGGGAAATTAATCAACCACTTACAACCACTTCCTGTCCCACTTTCCACCACTTGTTACTTAAATAAACATGGAAAATAAAGTTTAAAAGGGGAGGTGGAGGATACAATCAGGGTAAGTGCACACAAACTTGATTTGGAATCCTGAGTGTGTTTTCTAATCAGCGTGGATCCAATTATATCCTACATTCACATATATGCACACACATGCAAGCAACACGACCAT
The DNA here is from genome assembly GCA_036023855.1 of Gadopsis marmoratus. NCBI lineage: Eukaryota > Metazoa > Chordata > Actinopteri > Centrarchiformes > Percichthyidae > Gadopsis > Gadopsis marmoratus. The sequence goes on from JAVQJF010049121.1 coordinate 19,199, forward strand.
ACACTCATTTTGCAGACTGATCTTCCAGAGAAAAGGGAAGGAAATGTTTGCTTACACACAATCAGCTGATGGCCGGCACAGTGTTTCCTGTTGTAGTGACCTTCTGTCCCCAGTGTAATCCAACAGTCTGCTGTAATAATGTCTAACATACAGTATGAACGAACCATTCAGGGTGTTTTGGTGAACTTTGCAGAGGCATGATGGGTGATCAGGTCTTTTCTGTGACCTGCAAATGATTTGCCAGCAGAGTGAGATCTTAGCCAAGGCCAAGATTTACCCAAATACCAACCTGTTAATCTGTCTACAGACATAACACTGTGACACACTGTTGGTGTCAATGTAAAACAAGATCACTCAGCTGATTCATGGTGGTAGATGGTCTCTGACTTCCACCTGCTGGACAAACCTTGAAATACTGAGGAATGATGGGATGTTCATGTCCAGAGAGCAAGTGGGTTTTTTTGGTTTTGTTGGCGCTTGTTATTTTTGTTTTGTTTATTTATAGACAGGACTTAATATTATTTATTGCAATCATATTATTATCATAATCATTATACTGTAAATTGGATACAATATGTACACCGGGTGTTGCACTAATATAATGGCTTTGTTATTATTACAACATGAAAATATAACAACACGCCATGCAAAATTTGGAGTAAAAGCTAATTATTTTATTTATAATAATGTAGTTAATACTGTCATACTTCAGTGTACTTTATCATTGAAACATGTCGTAGTTGAGATTAAAATAAATAAAATCAAAACTGTCTAATAATAATGCTTATACTTATAGTACTAATTATACTACTACTACTACTACTACTACTACTACTACTACTACTACTAATAATAATAATAATAATAATAATAATAATAATAATGTTTCCTGCCTCTCGCCCAATGTTAGCTGGGATTGGCTCCAGCCCCCCCTGCGACCCTTCGGGATAAGCAGTCTGGTTAATGGATGGATAATAATAATAAGTACATTTTATATGTGATAATTCGCTTTATCTAATATAATAATTATATTTACAACAACAACGAAATAAATGTTGTCGCTCTTTTAATTCACTTTCTTCCAACGTTGTCCGTCTCGCGACAGCGGCGGCGTCGCACAGGACGCCCCCAGACTCGCATCTTAACCAATCAGTGTTGTCCGAGCGCGATGGGGGTCGCCGTCTATTGGCTGAAAGCCCAGCCTGTCAAGCCTGCTACTGGGCAACACTTCCGCACCGCCCGGCTTCCAGTCGCAAACGCAGAACGCTGTTCGTGACGTTTGCTGCGGTGGAATCCGAGATTAAAGGTTTAGTCTTCGGGGTTTTGAGGCGCAGACCGCTGCTGTACGGCGAGATGCAGGCTGTGAGGTGAGCGAGGAGCCGGCCTCGGTTTTAGGCGAATGTCTTGCGGAGGTTTTCCTTTTGCCTTTAGTCTTTGAGCAAAGTTGGGTTCGGGTCCGAGTAGGTTGCCTCTGTGTCATTGTTCACGTGGCGCCCCATGTTGTTGTTGCTGCTGTTGTTGTTAAATGAAGTTTTAAGTCACACTGATTTCTCAACATCCCAGAAAGTTCTTCCGGGCCGCCTGGTCCTCCGCAGAAAGACTAGATGGCAGAACTGTGGTCATCACCGGCGCCAACACCGGCATCGGCAAGGAGGCCGCCGTCGACCTGTCCAGGAGAGGTCGGTCCGACCGACGGCCGCAGCTCATTCTAATGTCTGATTCCTTTGCTTCGTCATGGCGACTTGCATCACCGTGTGTGTTGCAGGCTGCGCCACGTTAGATCTGACGCAAACACTTGTGTGTGTGTGTGTGTGTTGCCTTTGTAGTTTCTGCGCAACTATTGACCCGTGAGGCTTCGGACACGCAGGAGACACGAGGGAATGCATTTACAACTGGAACCTGTTTATATCCCCGTTTCGAGCTTCACCACTCGAGTGAACGGACTGTCGCGATGATGTAGCTGAGAGACACAAATATGCCGTTTGGTTAATTTCGCGTGAACTCGCATGACATCATCGCCAGCTGGGAGTTTGAAAGCCCAGTAAACTTGAGTAGTGTTTCTACCTTCTTAACGCGCCACCTCGTTATTTAATAACGCATAAGGCGTTTAGTTTTTATAGGGCAGCTGCTTGACGCCCAGGTAGAAACCGAATTCCCCTTTTATGAAATACAGCACACGTCATGTACACACTTTGTCACAAGGGGGTGCTCTGCGCCCGCGTTGCACTCAATTCAATACCAGCATGTTCATGCAGACGTTTGCCTATGCATGTTGTATTTCACTGCCATTTATGTTGCTCCTTCAGGGGCAAAGGTCATCATGGCGTGCCGGGACATGGACAGAGCGCAGGCCGCTGTGAAAGAAGTCATCGAGCGCTCCGGCAACGAGAACGTCGTTTGCATGAAACTTGACTTGGCAGACAGCAAGTCCATAAGAGAGTTCGCTGAAGCCATCAACAAAGGTGAGGCCCCCTGGTTCCTTTTTGAGAACACCACACGCGCGAAGGGATGTTAAAGCCACGCCGTTTTCCTCCTTTGTGTTCGTTTCTGCAGGAGAAGCCAAACTCAACATCCTCGTCAACAATGCCGGAGTCATGGTTTGTCCTTACGGGAAGACAGCAGATGGCTTTGAGATGCAGATCGGTGTCAATCACATGGGTAAATGAAACTGCAGTCTCTTACCTGTGCAAGGAGGAAAGGAACATTTATTTCATATTTGATGCCCAAGTTATTAGTAACATGGTGTCCTGTTGATACAAAATCTGTTTCAGAATTCTCTTTTTAATTGAACTTCTGCAGCTACGTTGGCGCTTCTTGTAAGCAGAGCTAATTCACATCAGAGGCTTATTAATTAAAATGTCCCTGGACTGCCAACATCAGTGATTTCTTGTAGCTCCAAGGTTTCAATACCTTACATATATACACCAACAATTCCCATACCTGCATGGCACGTCCGCCAGGAGGCAGACGTACACGCGTTTCTCCCTCCCTGCATTTGGCAACTTGTGTTTTATTAAATCTGATATTGTAGCTTGATTGCAACAGTACTAATATCACTTTGCCATTTCGGACCAACTTGCTTAAATTAAAGCATCATTTATACGTGGACTTCGGACAAAGATCACTTTTAAAGAGGATTTTACGTTCAGTGCTTTCACACTCGCCGGTATACAGCCCTCTATTACTGTGTCGATGTCTGATAAGGCCAATAGAGCCTTAGTAAGATAAAGAGTTTATCACCTTGCCATCGTAAACATTGGTCCCATGCCGAGGTTTATAGACCACAGTTTTAAAGACGATTTCAGTAACGACCTTGTGTGTAAATGTTATCACAAAGAATCCATGCAGGTTTGTCTTGGACCTGGTTACTTGTCTGCCATTTTGATCAACACAAAGACAGTGGAATTCTTTTTTTTTTTCTTTTTTTTTACATCCCTTTAACCCGGGCCACCTTTTCATTTACAGTCTTTCCAAGTGTTTTATTTTTAGTATCTCAATTATCAAGTCAAGTCAACCACAGTGTCTGCCGAGTGTCCGTTTAGCCAAAGATTTTAAACGTCATGTTAAAGCAGCCTGGCACTTGACAAGCTCTTAAATCCTAACGGGCCTTATTAGGTGCTGCAAAAGTGAGTGGAGTATTTCAACCACCTATATTTATTCCACCCCATTTACTGCCTTTCAATGGGGGTAAACTAAAGATTAGAAACACCTCTCAGTATAACGCAATAAAATTCAACAGCACCACAAACCAACGACGGCGGAGCATGTAGTTGATAGTAGTGTAGATTCTGGATATAAAAGCCTTTATTCAGCAGCAAGCACTTCCTTGTCCTCCAGGTCACTTCCTGTTGACACATTTGCTGATCGACCTGATTAAGCGATCTGCGCCGGCCAGGATTGTCACTGTGTCCTCCATGGCTCACTCCTGGGGCTCCATCAATCTGGAGGACATCAACAGCGAGAAGAGTTACGACAAGAAGGGAGCCTACGCTCAGAGCAAGCTGGCCAACGTCCTCTTCACCCGCTCACTGGCTAAGAGACTAGAAGGTGCGCATTATGCCCATATCTCCACCATTTTGATGTTTGTTTGTTTTTTTTAGAGCATCTTGCTTCCTGAATTGGACCAGAGGTTTGTCGAAAAAGGTGGAAAAGTACTCTTGTCATATTATTCATGACTTGTCTTTCAGGCACAGGTGTGACGACATATTCTCTCCACCCTGGAGTCGTCCAGACAGATTTATGGCGTCACCTGAGTGGCCCCCAACAGGTTCTCATGAAGATGGTCAGTCCTTTCACCAAAAACTCTGTCCAGGGAGCTCAGACGACCATTTACTGCGCTGTGGAGCCGTCACTGGAGAAGGAGAGCGGTGGATACTACAGGTACAAGTCATGGCTTAAGACGGCGCTTCCCAAATAATTCCCTTAGGATTCATCGGTTGCAACCTTTTAGTTGGATCCTGAGCCCAGACTGGGAACCAGTGGCCTAATCTACAGTACATTTGTGAAAGATGTATGGTTGCGTGAGCAATTCAGTCTTGCAAAAACACGAACTGTGTCGTTGGAGTTGTCTGTCACAGGCACTGAAATTACAGCGCCGTGGCTTTGTTAGCTACCTAGCATAAAAATGTAGAAAAGGCAGCCACTGTAAATAAGACTGTTACAGGATACAAAAGGCAAGAAGACGTTAACAATTTGCTGAATAGATGAACTGATCACACGACATGATCACTAATCTATTGATGGCAAACGTATCGAGCAAGGGCAGCCAGAGAGGAACTGAGCCTTAAACTCACCGTGCGCCGAATCATTCACAACCACACTGGATGTATGGAAGAGCTGATTTATCCAAATTTGAAGTTACTCATCTAATTATGTCTTATTTTTTTGTTCACAGCGACTGTGCTCCTGCCAACTGCTCAGCGGGCGGTAAAGACGACGACGTGGCGCAGAAGTTCTGGGAGTTGAGCTGTCAGATGCTGTCGATAACGTGGGAGTGAAGCAACCTGCATTTCAAATTTAAAATCCTTCAGTTTCTTTACCAACTGATGCACTTAGTCTTACTTCACCAATGGCGCCTGCCGCGATGTTGTTACCTCAGTTTGACTTTTCTTACAGTTACATATTTTTCCAACAGTTCTTGTATGGATTTGCTTTACATACAGTATTCGCACAACATGGCACTATTTCTTATTAAGAAAATACTAAATATGTATATGTGTAGTATGTAAAGTATATGATACCACAAACTTTTATACTTTTCTATCCATTTTTATAATAGCTGTCTAGTGATCAGACTATTTTTGTCTACAATGTTTCAGATGTTTTTCTGTACCTGTATTTTCTGACAATAAACACATTGGAAGCACCCCATGTTATCTGTATGTTTATGTCCCAACACACATCCTTGATAGTTCAATAATTGCATTGGATAGTTGAAGAATATGACGAAGCAGTATTATAATTTCAGGACTTTTCATCGTGATATGTCACTATCTCTTCTCCATACATTTTGGTCTGGAAATCTGCCATTAGCAGAGTTGCTCATCTTTACCTGGAAAATGTGTATTTTTTGGGGGGGAGCAGCCAGTAACAGGCTACCATCACTCAAGGGTCCCTGAAGAGTGAAGAGAGCTGTATCATAGATGTATGTTGGAGAATAAAGAATGTCAATTTTAATTGTTTGAATTTCAATTGTTTGAATTTATCCTTCATTCTGTGCCTTTTTAAAATGAATGGTGAAGCAGCTAGTCAGCCGTTTTGAAATGGCACAGCAAAAATAAGTTCTTCCTGACTTTGGATTATAGTTAAAATACTTAAGTGTATCGGCTAACATGTGACATAACTGTTGATACTTATGGCAACAGGTGCCTTTCACAAGAGAATCAATTTAAGAGTTCTGTTAGTTACTGGCTGAAGCTTCTTTCTGACCAACGTGATGGTTTTATTACTAAAAACACTTTTGCCCTCATCTTATCTCTGTCGAAAAGGTGTCGGAGAGTAATAAAGACAACCACAGTTAATAATTCTCTATGCATTGTGTGACCTTAGGTGTCAGTGGATAAAAGCAATAAAACAGATAACCAGGTGTTTTAAATTCCGCTTTGCACAGCGTTTCATGAAAGTCCCATTTATCAACCAAATTCTCAAACCAAAAATGTAATCCTTGTCATATAATGCGAGGCTGTTTTGATGATGCCTAGCGTTGGACAGAGGAGCATGAACAACTACATCCACTGGCTGGAACCTAATCTGTAGCCTAACCTGGAACCTAACCCTAATCTGTAGACAAACGGTTCCAGATCCTCGTGAAGCAGAATCTGTAGAGAGTGTTTGTGGCACCAAAGATGTCCTGGAGCAGAACGTCTGCTACAGGAGGGAGCTCAGAGATCCTGGTTGGATCTGCAGAGAGGAAAAAGGTATATTGGTATCGCAAAGATGATCCATGTGGTGCCACAGCGGCCAAGTGCCTAAAAATACTGACCTTAGGGATATTAGGGAAATCGCTGATTTGACTTGAATCTTTAAAGAAAACTCAAATGCTACAAACTCAGTACCTTACATTGTAGTACAGTAAATTAAGCACAAGTTCTTTAACATGATGTGTTTGTGAAAAACATCTTTCTACGTGGTCTTTGTTTGTTACCATGATATTTGGAGTAATTACAAGTTGCACAATGTGCCCAAAGGTAACTTTGCATATAATGTTAGTTATGGCCATCATTGCATTGTATGTGAAAAGAAGCAGGATGTTGGATGTTGTAAAGACATCTGAGGAGGTTTATCCACTGCTGTGTCGAGAGTTTGTGCATCTTTCAACATCTACCCTGACTTTAACATATGTCTAATCAAAACATAAAGCTAATAATGAATAATGGAAGTAAATGACTTGCTCAACATGTGTTGTATGCATTATAAAAAGCATTGGAGTAATAACATTGTTGACTCATTAATACTTGGCCTATTTCGTAACGGTTACTTAATGTAAAATGTGGCAGATTGTTGATTTTTGGTTAATGAAGTTGTAAGAGTCATTTATAAAACGTCAAGAATAAACTTCTTCGATCAATTGTTTCATTGTTAAGCTTCAATGCAGCAAGACCTGGAGTTGCCCCATCGTTTGATACCATATTGATTTACTCATTAAACTTGGTCTAATCATTTGCAAGGCACCATAAATGTGTGCACTGAAGTCCTTCATCTCCATGGTCACGTTTACAATCAATCATTAATGTTTGATAAAGAAAAGAAGCTGGCTATAAGAATCGACCGCAAGCGCGGCAGTGATAGCATCAAAAGGCAAGGCAAACAGTACGGATGTAAGGATGCACTGGTGCATCACAAAACTTGACTAATTACACGGTTTTAAAGGAGGTTAAACACATTTAATTTTTGGACGGGATGTTGCCTGGAACAAATAGCAACGCTGACATGATGGTGCAGTAAATATTTGTGATTTTTCTTTCTTATTGATGTTCAGTCAGAATGGACGAAGCTGAAGAAGGTATCGCAGTGGTAGGCATTGGATGCAATTTTCCAGGGGGTAAGCCCTTTGAATTTTTTTTTTTGGTTTGTTTGGTTTGATTCTTGTGTTTCTTAAAATTTTATTGACATGTTTTCCCTCACGATGATTAAGATAAGTGAACAGTAGATCTGCATGTAGTTATAGAAAATCTAAAAACAAAAGCTACAAATAAAGATGCAGGCAAACGGCATAATTTCAACATTATTAGATCAGCTCTGGATTTAACAGATTAAAATATGTTCTCTTGAGACATACAACTTCTTAAAAATGAATCCCTGGCAATTCTAAAAAGGATGTTCTGTCATCAAATTGAGTTACTGTGGCCAAATTATGTGTTTCTTTTCATAAAACAAGTTCTACCCTTTTCACCATAACTTTATGATTGCATTGCAGGTCAGGGGAATCGTGCAATTAGAAAAAAACAGTGGGCTTTTTTCCCCCTGATCTACCTACTACAATTTATAGCACCACAATTGAGCTTTTAAGTACACTGCATAGACAATATATCTTTCCAAACAGGAGAAGGGCTTGACAGTTTCTGGAAGGTGCTGGTGGGCGGGAGAAACTGTTCTGTACCGATTCCCAAAGAGAGATTCGACTTAGCCAGCTGGTATGACCCTGATGACAACAAAGCGGGTAAATCCCGCACGGCCAAGGCTGCTCTCATTGACAGGTATGCTCTTTAAGCCTCATGTAACCTATTTAGATAGACATACTTGTGTGTTTTGCAAATATGTATATATACAGTAGATGGTCTTATAGACATTTTTTACTATTGATGAAATTATTGTTTCATCTTGTTTGTACTGAGTGTAGTGTGTGGTCATCTTCTCTTCAATATATGGTCTTTAAAGCTAACACCTGATCACTAATTAAATGAAAATGACTGATAAAGTATGGGAAAAATAGAAAACCAGTGTACCTCATGATAGAAGTGATTTTAGATGATCAAATATGAAGAAGAGGCTTTCCTCACATGAAAATACTCAGCTCTGGACCAACTCAAAACCTTTATATTATTTACTTAAAGAAACCAACTGGTGTGCACAAAGCCCTTTCTTCATTTTATAATCTTCTCACATTACCAGTGTTTAACTATGGTCACCACCAGGTTAAGTTATTTCACTTTAGGCAATTCAAGTATTGCATTCTGATCTATTTCTAAGTCACTAAATTTGACCTAATGATTTTGAATGCTTCCAGATTCAATGACTTTGACCACAGGTTTTTCGGCATCAGTGACAGTGAAGTGGAACAAATGGATCCTCAACAAAAGCTGCTCCTTCAGTGTGTCTACAGGGCTTTAGAGAATGCTGGGATTCCTATGGAGAAGGCCAGCGGGACCAGGACAGGAGTGTTTTTTGGTAAGTCAATAAGAATGTTGCCAGCTTTTCATAGTTTAGTGTAATATTAGGAATAATGGCTCCATGCTGACAAAAATGCAAAAACTTTCTGCTGGATCAAATTCTTGCAATTTACATTTCCATCAAATTTTCACTACTGTTTCTTTTATTAGCTAACTTTCTGAGGGATCTTTTTTATTATAGGCCTAATGAACAGAGATTATGAGACAAATGCTGCACACGTGCACCCAAGTGTGATCAGCCACTGGACTGGCACAGGGCTTGCCATGAGTATTGCAGCAAACAGAGTCTCCTACATCTTCAATTTCACTGGGCCCTCACTGTCCATAGACTGTGCCTGCTCATCATCCCTCGTGGCTCTTCATCTTGCCTGTCAGTCCATAAAACAAGGTCTGTACATGTATGTCTAACTAAAATCAATTACACGTTTTAGAGCAACCTCTAACGTACCTCTGATGGAAGGCCATGCCCCAGCCATGCGCTTTCAATTACAAAGATACATGTTAAAAAGAGGCATTCAGATACTACCGTGTGAGATAAAGAGATATAAAATATGTTCTATCTTATCAGGCGATTGTGAGATGGCTGTTTGTGGAGGCGTCAGCTGTATCATAGAGCCAAGAGTGTTTGTTGCTCTCAGCAAGGCCAAGATGATCTCACCTGAAGGGACCAGCAAACCTTTCTCCAGCAGAGCGGATGGTTATGGAAGAGGGGAAGGCTGCGGGGTTGTTCTCCTGAAGCCTCTGAAAAAGGTTAGAATATGCAGAGTGATAAAAGTGCAACAATTTTCTTTTATCCTTTTTATTAACATCCGACCATAACAGATTTTATTCCAATATCAATTAATAACTGATTGACTTACTATGACTAAGCAGTTTATTTTAAACATTAAACAGTCTGAACAGTACCGATACATGTTTTACTAGTCAGCAACCTCTAATTCCCATCACATTTTTCTTGTAAATTCATTTTTAATCATTTGGACCGGGACTAAATATCACCATTTTCAGTTCCCATGTCATTGTATACCAACATGACACACTTTACAGTGTTATACACATTATGCTCTCTTTGTTGTTTAATTTTAGTCTCGTTGTCGTTTCACAGGCTATACAAGACCGTGACCATATCTGGGGTATCATCAGCAAAACAGCGGTAAACCAAGATGGACACTCGGTCACTCCGATCACCAAACCCTCCATGACACAACAAGAGGAACTCCTGCGCAGAGTCTACTCAGAGTCTGACATCGCAAATGTCCAGTACATAGAGGCACATGGGACTGGAACCCCAGTTGGAGACCTAACAGAGGCAGGAAGCATCTCAAATGTCATCGCCAAAGCCAGACCTCCTGGTTCACAGACACTGCGGATTGGCTCTGTGAAGGGCAACATTGGACACACAGAATCTGCTGCTGGAGTGGCTGGACTCATTAAGGTGCTCTTAATGATGAAGCATGAGACCATTGTTCCCTCAGTTTTCTACTCTGAAGAGACTGCCAGTGTAGACGCCAAAGCCCTGGATGTTAAAGTTCCTAAGGAAGTAGAAAAGTGGGATGCATCTGGTGTAAGAATTGCAGGCGTGAACAGCTTTGGCTTTGGGGGTACAAATGCACATGTCATTGTCAAACAGCACAAACAGTCTCACAGTGAGAAAACAAATGCTGGGAAACTTGCAAAGTATTTTTGCATGTCAGCATATTCACCAAAATCTCTTACCCTGATGATGGAAGACACCATTAAGCAGCTAGAGGCAGATGACAAAGTTGATCTAGAGTCTCTGTTGTACACATCAGCTTGTAGGAGGAGCCATCTAAAACATAAATACAGAAAGGCCATTGTGGTTTCATCTGTAGTCGATCTTAAAGAGAAGTTAAGTGCCACTGTAGCCAAAAAGATTAGCCCGTCCTACTCGGATACAAGACTAGTGTTTGTCTTTTGTGGAAACGGCCTCACTTACAGTGGCATGTGCAAACAGCTACTAAAACGTGAGCCAGTGTTCAGGGATAAGATCAAGGAGATTGCACAACTTTTCCAAAGACTGAGGATGCTGAAAATCTTGGACACACTTGAGAGTGAGTTTGAGGGTAGTGACTCTAAAAACCCAAATGTTGCCCAGCCGCTCCTTTTTTCTATCCAAGTTGGCATTACCACCCTACTCAGACACTGGGGTGTCAAGCCTGATGCAATACTTGGACACTCTGTCGGCGAGGTTGCAGCCGCTCACTGTTCTGGCCTCCTGTCTCTTGAGGATGCAGTAAAAGTCATCTATTTCCGCAGCACGCTCCAGCGGAAAGTCACCGGGGGTAAGATGCTTGTGATCAGCAATATGGCTGTTTCAGAGGTAACTGCTCTTCTCGCCCGCTACTCCGGTAGAATTTGCCTTGCTGCGTTCAACAGCCCGCAGTCCTGCACCCTCTCAGGTGAAGCAGATGCAATTGAGAGCCTCCATAAGGAGCTAAGCACCTCAGCCAACAGTCAGAATCTGTTCCTACATGCACTGGATGTCCCTGCTGCTTACCACAGCCACATGATGGACCCAATTCTGCCAGAAATTGAGGAGACAATTGGCTCTTTACAGGTGAATGAGCTCGACACAGAGTTGTTTTCAACAGTGACGGGCAAGGAAGTCCAGCCCGGTGATTTCTGCACAGGGAACTACTGGGCTAGAAACATTCGTGAGCCAGTAGCCTTTGAGCAGGCAGTGAGGTCAGCAACTAAAGGGAAGAAGAATACCGTTTTTGTGGAGATAGGGTCAAGGAGGGCACTACAGAGAAACATTATGGAATCTCTGGGTAATGACACAGCTGTTCTTACATCGGTGCAGCCAGAGAAAGATCACGAAACAATAATGTCTGTTGTTTCTAAGCTGTTCGAACTGGGTGTCCATGTAAACTGGAACACCTTCTACAGGGGATGTGAGACAACGCCACTGCCTATTCTCAGGTACCAGTTTGATTGCTCAGACAGAGACGTTATCATTGGTGCAGCACAGAGAAACACAGCAAGTAATCACCCTGTACTCCGTCAGACAGGGAGTGAAAGCAACATTTTCAGCTGTGATCTGAAGTCTGACTCGTCTTTCTACCTGAAAGAGCACAAGCACAATGATATACCCATCATCCCTGGTGCCTTCTATGCCGAGCTGGGCTTAGCCACATTCATGGCCAGTGCCAAACCAAAAGTACCACTCAGCTCACTAAAGCTCAGTGTCAGTTTTCACAGTCCATTTGTTTTAACCCAGAGTTCACCCGAGATGAAGGTGCAACTAGAACAAAAAAATAAAGAAACTAGTTTCACGGTAGTCTCCCCATCTGCCGTGTATGCATCCGGCACAGTGGCTTCAAAGAAAGAGAGGCTGAATGAGGAGCAGTGCATTTCACTAAGCTCCATCTACAAAAGATGCAAATCTGTGGTGAGCTCTCAGGAGTTCTATGGGTATCTCTCTCAAGGAGGCTTTCAGTATGGAGACGTCTTCCAGAATAAGGGGGATGTGCACTATGGAGAAGATCTCAAGGAGGCTTTTGTAGTTGTCACAGTTCCAGAAGAACTGCGCTCTCAGTTGCATGACTACTGCATTCATCCTGTTGTGCTGGATTTTCTGATGCAGCTTCTCCCAGTTACAGTAGAGCACATCTTTGCTGGCAGACCAGGATTTCCTGCCAAAATCGGCAGTTTGACGGTGTTTGAACCTTTGCAAGATGAGATGATTGTCTATCTGAGAGCAACTGATGTGGGCCTTGATCACTTTGAGGTTTGTGGATGCTTTGCAGATAAAGAAGGAAGAGTGTTGGTCGAGGTTAAGCATGTGATAATCAAGTACCTTGGCAGTCGCTCACATGTGGTTGAGGAGTACTTCTACCATAATGCCTTTAGTGTCATCCCTGAAGGCATCACATCTGCTCCTCCTCTTAAGGCCTTGGTCTTCTGTGACCGTCTAGGGATCTCTAAAGGCCTTCAGCAATATTTGGACTCGAGGTCAAGATACGTTTCCTTCACACATGCAAAAGATATCTTGAGCCATGGGGTTCCTTCTCTCTTGGCAAATCTCAATATAACGGATATTGAGACAAACTTTGATGAGGTCTTATTTTTGTGGGGCAAAGAGAATCTCACTTCACTGGCAGCTGATGTCGTCCTGCAGAACTTGGCGAGCTGCTGTGAGATTTTCCGCCAAATAGTCCTTGAGCTAAAGCGAATTCGCTTCCCAAACTCCATCAGGGCAGTCACCTACTGTTCATCCGACATCACACTAGACCACATAAGTTCAGGTTTTGCTGTTGCTGGCATGACAAGGTCATTTGCAGCAGAGATACCAGATCTTTTATTTCAGCTGATTGATATAAGTGCTGTCTCTGCTAAGGACATTGCAGCTCTGTCTAAGGTCCTAAGATCATGTCCTTGCAGCAAGTACCCAGAGTTGGTGGTAAAAGATGGGCTGATTCTGAAACCTTCCATTGTCCGTACTCCACCTGAAATCATTGACAGTTCAGATGGCAGTTTTACCTCTACAATGTCTGAGCCCTGCATCCTTCAGACAGCTGACGCACATAAGATGACTCAGCTGAGTGCCATTCACTTTGAAGAGGAGGCACAGCCAATGAATGATACATCAGTTGAAATTCGCCCCACTAAGATATGTGTTCATTCATCTGATTACTTCCCAGTCAGTGCTTCACATCTGAAATTTGGCCAGACACTGTACTGGAACAAGCATTCATCACAGAACCACAAGCTATTGGCTCTTGATTTTAGTGGTACCATCACAGCAGTCGGAAAAGATGTCAGGAAATTTAAAGTGGGAGACCACGTTGCTTCCTGTTACCCTGTGGTGGCAGGCAGCAAGGTCAGAGTCCCAGAGGATGTGTGCTACAGCACCAAGCGTTTCCCATTCCTTCAAAAAACACCCTGTGTTTCTTACTTTGTGCTAGCATGGGAGCTCCTGCATCGAGCCTTGCCCAGAGCCAAACATAATCTAGGTATCATATCCTCTGTGCCTGTTTCTGCTCTGCTGAAAGTCTTGGCACTCACTTCTTACAAGTCAGGCTGGAATGTGATTGTTGGCACACAGTGCAATGGCTCTTTCATAGATGTCAATCAAATGGATGCATTTGTCGTCCTGCCTCCATTTGATGAATCTCTGATTGCTAAAATCTGCAACTTTCCAGGCGTCCAACATGTTGTCTTCATCTGTGAATCTCAGATGCAGTGTTCCCTTGCTCAGGATGTGTTCCAAAGTGTAAAGGAAAGTGTTCACGTGCAGACAATTCAGATGCAAGCCGTTTTGCAAAAGGGATCCTTGAGTGCACAGAGGCCACACATTAATCACTGGCTGAAGTCCTTGAGCTTGAGCAGGAAACTTGCTATTGAGAGCTTTACCTTTCAGAGTGTGAAATCTGAAAGCGTCAAGAGCCTTAATTCAGAGACACCACAATCATACTTCAACTCAAAGAAACTGGCTGTTGTGGCCCTGGAAGAAGATGTCAGCAGTATGCTGTCTGACATTCCGTTGCTGCCAACAAAAAAACGGCTTTTCCAAAAGAGAGCAGTGTACATAGTGGCAGGTGGTCTTTCTGGTCTAGGCTTTGAAACTGTCAAGTTCATCTCGCAGCAAGGGGGTGAGTATGTTGTCATACTCTCCAGGAGCAAGCCTACACCAGATGTGCAGCAAGAGATACACAATGTGAAGAAACAGTGTGGAAACTGCATCACTACCATGGAGTGTGACATATCTGTGTCTGCGCATGTGCACAAGGTCATCGGTGTCATCAGCCAGAAATTCCCTGGTTGTCCAATCAGAGGAGTGTTTCACAGTGCCGTTGTCTTGCACGATGGGCTAATTGAGACCCTTGACAGATCTCTTTATGAGAAAGTTCTCAAACCAAAAGTGAATGGCGCTCTGAATTTGCACCATGCAACACAGCAGTGTCAGTTGGATTACTTTGTGTGTTACTCCTCCATCTCAGCTTTTCTGGGAAATGCATCGCAAACAAACTATGCAGCAGCCAACACCTTCCTTGACATGTTCTGTCAGTACCGGCGAAAACTCGGGCTGCCGGGACAGTCTATCAACTGGGGAGCTCTAAACCTCGGCCTCCTCTTGAACAAGGAACATTTCCAGCGGTTTTTGGAGGCAAAGGGGATGATGGTGTTGAATGTGGCTGAGATTCACAAAAGTCTGGAGCAATGCCTTGTGCTCAATCGACCCCAACAGGCTGTTTGCAGGTTTCACTTCAGAAACATCAGATTCAACATCCTCTCTCAAAATGTGGCC
This sequence comes from Gadopsis marmoratus, assembly GCA_036023855.1. NCBI lineage: Eukaryota > Metazoa > Chordata > Actinopteri > Centrarchiformes > Percichthyidae > Gadopsis > Gadopsis marmoratus. The sequence goes on from JAVQJF010049121.1 coordinate 34,358, forward strand.
TTGACCATGCGCCTGTCTGCACTGGTTGAGGAGGCTTTCCAAAAATCCAAAGAGCCAGATTCTCAAATTACACAAACTGAATCTGTCTCACCAAAGGAGTACGTCGTCTCACTGCTTTGTGAGACAATCGGCATGGATAAAAGTGAGCTGAGAGACGAATCACCACTTTTATCTTTAGGCATTGACTCCATGCAGGCCATGACTCTGCAGAATCTCATCTTTCAGGAGAGAGGTGTGAACGTGCCTTTGGTGAAACTGTTGGATCCAAATGCCACGCTATCGACGGTAGTAGCTTTACTGAGTGACGAAGGTGAAGGTGGAAATTTCAGTGATGACAGAGAATCTCTTCCAGTTAGAGACACGAAGGATGTTTCTACCAGATTGTAAAAATGACAAATGCAGATACAGACATGAAAATTGTATCATCGGATTCAATAGAAGGCTTATGATGGCCATTACAATATAATGTCATTCTTGTGTTAATGCGACATGTTTATAATACTGTATTTTGCTGTCTTTTTTTTTGTTGTAAATATTTGGCTTTGGTTATTGTCTTGGTTCATTTTGGTATTCTAGTTTTACATTGTGATAACCATACACTGTTATATTACTCACTCTTGTTTGGAGTATGCCTAATTTTGAATGGATGTTTTTGTAGTTTTACAGTTGTATTCATTCTGTTCATGATGAAATCATCAAAACACTCAGCATTACAATTAAAGACACAATTATTGTTGACAAATTATGATTTTTAATAGTAAATAATTGATGTACATTCTTTATTATTGTATTAATTTTCAATAAATTTCAAACTGTCACAGGGTTCAGTGCTTTTAATACTTAATACAATACATAATGCCAATTTACTTTTATCTGCCTGTTTTACATTCACTCATCTGTCACAGGTCATGGTCAGTTGTTATCACTGCTGGCTCACTGGTTTTGATTATCACCTTTATGATGATGATGGAACAATGCATGTGATAGATATGGTATTCTGGCATGCACCATAAATGTTCAATTGATGTTTGAACCGCTAATTTATCACAGCATGTGGATAAGGACATTGTTACTACAAAGACATACAAATAAAATGAAAACAGATAGTCATCTGTTACATTAGTGTTTATAGAACTATTTTACCCTACTAAAAGTAAATTAAAATCACAACTAAGCTAAGTTTTTGACACCATAGCATCATTGCAATTTGCAATTGGAATTGACACAAGAGTGTCAGGGGTGGTTCCAAATTGGTACGGCCATTTTGGAGGCCTATTTAGTTTGAACACAGTTCCTAAAATCTTACTATGCCTCAATGATTACAAATGTTACAAAATCAAAGAAATAGGTACAGTTTCAAAAATCCATTTGAACGGCAAGACATTTCTATAACATTCAGTAAGTGCAACATCCAAACAATGACTGTGGCGTTCACACAAGCTACATCAGGCTTTGGCTACACACAATACTAGCTAGTAGGAAAAATGAACTGTGATTGCATATTTTTACGTAAAGCTATTAAGCTGACTAACAACGTTTGGTTCTTAACATACCCAGGAAATGTAACCATAGCACACTGATGATCACAGCTATTGTACAGATCTTCTACAGAAAACATGTAAGCAACATAAATATACACATTAGAAAAGAAATCGGACAGTAGTACAGCACTGTATTAAAGCAAATTTTGACTGAGTCAAGATGTGAGTGAAAAAACAGTTGTAACAGATTATTGTAGGGTTGTTAAACAAGTACAAAGAAATTCAACCAATTTGTCTGCTATGAGAAAAATACCAGAGGTGAAACAGTGCAGTCCCTGTGCAAAAACAAATTCCAAACATTTTCATACATTCACAAAACCCTTTCTTACTCATCATTCAAAGTATTCTTTGATGTAATACATGAAATTATGCATTATTTATCACAATGGCTACCAATGTGGCCAGTGTACTGTTGGGGTCCAATATTCTAACTAAAGGTACATTCACACCTGACTCTTGGAAAATCTTATTCTGCAGAGTCATGGCCAACATTGAGTCAATACCTAGTGCATACAGAGCTGAGTCATCATCCAGCTCATCTACACAAACACTGGTGATGTCACTGACCATTGTTCTCACATTTTCACGCGTGGAAGACAAATGCTGAACCCTGGGTTCATTACTTACATCATCTTTTATCTCAGTTTCCACTAAAACTGAGAGCCGTTCTCTGAGAGATGCATTTTGTGAAAGTACGTGAATGTTGAGATTCTTGAAGTTGAACTTGCATATGACTTGTTGTGGTCTGTTCATCAGAAGACACTGCTCAAGTGTCTCTTGAATGTCACACACATCCATTATCATCATCCCTTTTGCCTGCAGGAACTTTTGGAAATGGTCTTTGTTCAACAAGAGGCCAAGGTTCAAAGGACCCCAGTTGATCGACTGTCCGACAAGTCCAAGGTTTCTCCGATAATGACAGAATGTGTCGAGGAAGGAATTGGCTGCTGCATAGTTACATTGTGAGGGATTGCCAATGAATGAAGAGATGGAGGAGTAGCACACAAAGAAATCCAGTTTGTTGTTAAGTGTTGCATAGTGCAGGTTTAGAGCACCACTCACTTTAGGCTGCAGCACCTTTCGGAAGAGGGACTGATCGAGGGTTTCAATCAACGCATCATGTAATACTGCAGCACTGTGAAACACTCCTTTGATTGGACGAGAGGAGAATCTCTGTTCAATCTTTGAGATTGCATCCACTACCTGCATCGACGCAGAAACGTCACATTGGACATTCATGATTGTTACCCCGTATCTTCTCTGGAGGAGTTCCATTTCAAACTGTATTTCATCGGTCAGAATACTTCTGGACAGTGTTGCAATACAACCGCCACCATTATGGGCAATGAACTTCACCGTCTCAAGTCCCAAACCAGAGAGCCCTCCTGTTACAATATAAACACAGCTTTGTCTAAAGATTTGTCCAGGCTTTCTAAGCAAAGGGATATCAGAAACTGGATAATCAGACTCTCTGTGACCTAGAACAACTTGCTGAATCGTCTTTGTTGTGAAGTAGGACTCAGCATCTGCGTCATTATTTTGAGGCTCTTTTGTGTTTGATAACTGAAAAGTCTCCCTTTTCAAAGGTAGAGATACTGCATCAAAGCCTAGAGACATTAGCCAATTAGAGATATGCCTGTTTTGTACTTGTAGATTGGCTCTCTGGAGAATGTTTGCCACATCGAGTTTATGTACATGCACATGTTCACTCTTCAATGCAAACGTGTTTGCTGAGAGTGAGGATGACATGTGATTGCTCCATACAAAAACAATGTGTCTTTCGTGACCACCACTGTCATATATCCCCTGCCAAGAGTGATCAAATGGGGGCAGAAACACAAATGCATGACTCCGATCAAAATGTAGAAGTTCTCCTTTAAAATGAGGCAAAGAGGAAACATTCCAACCCGACCTGTTTGCTGTCAGAGCCAAAATCTTCATCAGAGCAGAAGCTGAGTTGGAGGAGATAATGAACAGCTTCCTGTGCTGCTGTTTTACCTTAGACAGAATTCTCTGAAGGATCTCCCATGCTAGTATGAAGTAAGACACACATGGAGTCTCTTTCAGAAACGGGAGTCTCTTTGTACCATAGCACACGGCTTCAGGAATAATAATCTTCGCAGTGGCAGCAACCGGATAACATGAAGCAATGTGATCTCCCACTCTTAGATTATAAACGTCTTTCCCAACAGCTGTGACAATGCCACTAAAATCTAAAGCGACAAGCTTGTGATTCTGTGACGTATGCTTGTTCCAATACACTGTCTTGCCAAAGTTCAAATGTGAAGTGGTGACAGGAAAGTAATCAGATGAATGCATGCATACATTGGTTAGCTGAACCTCAACTGACTTCTCTTGGACAGGGTTTACATTCGAGTCGTAAGGGACGGCGGACAAGTGAGCCATTCTGTACGGATCAGCTGTCTGTAAAACAAAGTCGCTCAGATTTGACTGCATATCAGGTTCACATAAAGCCCCGTCCCTCATGGGGGTCCGTGCTATTCTTGTTGTTGATGCTTGCCCTTTGCTGATCATGACCTCCTGCTGTTTGCTGCTGTTTATTACATGAGCTAGTGTTTGAATGTCTTCACTGGTGACAGACGCAAGGTCAATCAGGTGAAAAGAGAGACCCACCATCTCTGCTGCACAAGTCCTCGTCATACCAGACAGCACAAAACCAGGACCGACATGGTCCACAATCATTTCTGTTGATCTGTACGTTATGACATGGACAGTGCAAGAGCGTTCGCTCTCTTTCAAAGCTAAAACAATCTGCCGAAATAGCTCACAGCACGTCACCAAGCAGTCCAGCACCTTCTCAGATGAGAAGTGACTGAGGTCCTCTACACCCCAAATGAAAAGAACATTTTCCAGTTCCAGATTGCTGTTAAGTGAGTGCAACACTGAATTTCGAACTTGGTCTGCCATCCAATGCTCTCTGTTCTCCACAAATGTTGAGCCTGGGTGCATGTATGGCCTAAGTCCTTTAGCGATGCCAAGTTTGTCTTCAAAAACTATCGCTTTTATTTTGCAGTTTTGCAAGTCTCTCTCGTCAGGAATTGCAACTGCTTCATTGTGGAAGAACAGTGACTGAAGAACATTGGAGCAATTGCCCAAAAAGGAGATCCTCACCCCCTTGAGTTCCACCAGTACATGACCCTCTGTGGTGGCAAAGCTGCCACATACATCGAGGAAGTCTGGAGTCTCTTGAGTAACCCGTAAGTACATGACCATTTCCTCTTGTAGTGGTCCTGATATGGCCACACTACCGATAGCTGAGGGGAATCCCTGCTTGGCTGTTAGCCGCCCGATAGCTACAACTGCAGTCATTTGCAAGAAATGGTCCAATAACACTGGGTGGATGAAATAGTCATGGAGGTGTTTTAGAGGTTCACCATGGACCTGAATTGCTGTCACAGCTTCCTTGAATTCATCTCCAAAATGTACATCATCAAGCCGTTTGAAGACAGAGCCGTATTCAAATCCTGCTTGAGAAAGAATTGAATAAATCTCTTTTCTCTTCATCACCAATTTGCACCTTTGGGATATCATGTCAAGACAAATGATTGGTTCTTCTAACAATGGTTGGCCATCTGTACACCTGCATGTGCCAGAGGCGTATGTCGCGACAGGAGACTGTATTTTAAACGAAGCCTCATTCTCTGCATGTTCCAGTGTCACTTTCAGCTGATGACTGTGTGAACTTAGTGCAAACAGACTCTCAAATCTTACACTGAGCTGGAGCAGAGAAGCGGGTTTCTTTGGCCTTAAACCTGCCATTACTGAGGCATAAGCTAGTTCGACATAGAATGCACCTGGCACAATGGGAACACCATTGTTTTTATGCTCCCAAAGATATGGTGTGGTCTCTAATGAGAGGTTGCACGTGAACTCTTTGTGATCCTGTTTTATTTGGGATATGAGCTTGTGGGGAGAAAAAGCAGACGCTTCAACGTCGTTTCTCACAGCTTCAAAATGCAGTCCTGTCTTTGTGTTGACAAAGTGATAGACTGGAAAAGCTGTCGGCAATGTCTCACAGCCCCTGTAGAGCTGATGCCAGTCCACGCTGATGCCCAGTTCAAATAGTTTTGCCACGGCAGACAAGATTGTGTCAAAATCTCGCTCTGGCTGGACAGAGGAAAGAACTATGGCGTCATTTCCCAAAGTCTCATGGATGTTCCTTTGGAGAGCCCTTCGAGGTCCAATCTCAACAAAGACCACATTCCTCCTTGATTGCTCGTCTTTGGTGGCAGCGTGCAGTGCTTGTTCAAATAAAACAGGCTCTCTGATGTTTCTTGCCCAGTACCTGCCTGTTCTAAAGTCACCATCTAAATAACTGTCTCCAGTCACTGTTGAAAAAAGCTTGCACTCCTTGTTGTTGGCATGTAAGGGGTCAATACTTTTCTCAATGTCATCTAGTATAGGATCCATCATATGGCTATGGTAAGCTGCTGGCACATCTAACTCATGGAGGAAGAGATTTTTCTCTGTAAACACAGTTTTCAGCCTCTGATGGAGGATGTCTATAGCATCTGCATCCCCTGACAGAGTGCAGGACTGGGGGCTGTTGAACGCTGCAATGCAAATTTTCCCAAAAAAGGCTGGAAGGATTTTTAATACCTTTTCTACTGCCACATTGCTAACGAGAAGCATTTTCCCTCCTGTGACCTTGTTCTGAAGAACACTGCGGTGGTGCAACACCTTCACGGCGTCCTCAAGAGACAAGAGACCAGAGCAGTGAGCGGCAGCAACCTCACCAACAGAGTGTCCGAGCATGGCATCAGGCTTGACACCCCAGTGCTTCAAGAGAGTGGCAATGCTGACCTGTATCGCAAAAAGAAGAGGCTGGGCAACACTTGGCTTGTTGAAATCCTCATTATAATACTCACCACTAAGCCACTGACTGATGCTGATGCTTTTATGGCTCTGGAATAGATTCTCGACTTCTCTGATCTTATCTCTGAATACAGGAACCTCCCTCAGGAGCTGCTCACACATACCCCTGTAGGCAATCCCATTTCCACAAAACACAAAGACCACCTGGATGTCAGACCTTACTGACTCAACCTTTGCTTTCAATGCAGATGTCAGCTGTTGTTCTAAACTGGAGAGGGACAACGTTGGGAAGGCCTTCCTATATTTGTTTCTAGAATGACTCCTTCCACATGCTGAGGTGTACGACAGTGCCTGTAAGTCAACTGTTTGATCGCTGCAAAGCCTCTGGCAGGTGTCAGTGATGGACAGGATCAATGATTTCTCAGATGCTGCAGATATTACAAAGAGCTTTGGACAGCCTTTTGGGATCTGTTTTGGAACATTAGTGTGTCTGTACTCTTTTAGAATCATATGTGCATTTGTGCCTCCAAACCCAAAGCTGTTGATCCCAGCTACCCGTTCTAATGACCCACTTGTCTCCCATCTTTCAACTGTAGTTGGAATATTTATATTCAAAGCTTTTACATCTACACTGGCAGTCTCTTCAGAGTAGAAAACTGAGGGAACAATGGTCTCATGCTTCATCATTAAGAGTACCTTAATGAGTCCAGCCACTCCAGCAGCAGATTCTGTGTGTCCAATGTTGCCCTTCACAGAGCCAATCCGCAGTGTCT